>JANHFX010023188.1:18788-30138 GCA_027560015.1 Chloroceryle amazona | reverse complement strand
GTAAGGTCCCCCCAGAGCCTTCTCTTCTCCTGGCTGAACAACCCCAACTCTCTCAGTCTGTCTTCATAGGAGAGGTGTTCCAGCCCTCTAATTTTGTGACCCTCCTCTGGACAGGGCTCCAGAAGGTCCGTATCCTTCTTGTGTTGGGGGCTACAGGGCTGGAGACAATACTCCAGGTGAGGTCTTACCAGGGCAGAGTAGAGGGGCCATGAACTGAAACACCTCTGGGTTTAGGGGTTTTTGCTAAATCTGTCTTGGGGGGTGGAGTGGCCATGGTCATTGGTTGGTTGGTTTGTTTTAAGGTCTGTACCTTTTGCTTTTTTTTTTTGTGCTGGTGGGTTGTTATTTTTGTTGTTGTTTGTTTGGGTTTTTTTGCTTGTTTCTTTGGGTTTTTTTTGCTTGTTTCTTTGGGTTTTTTTGCTGGTTTATTTTGTTTGTGGTGGTTGTTTTGTTTGGGGTTTTTTTTTGTTTGTTTGTTTAAATATCAACAAACAAGTTCTGATTCCAGAAAATAAAACAAAACAATCACTCAAGCCAACTTTCACCTGGAAATTGATTTAATTGAATGCTAGGAATTTCACCTATACTCACAGATAGAGCAATACAGATCTTTTCCATACTTTGTAAGCAGTTTACCTTGAACTTTACCAGTAAAAAAAGCATTTGCACAGCTTCTCATTAGAAATTAAAGTGTACAAGGAAGTGAAGGAATGAAAAAAAACCCTACACAAAACCAAAAAGAAACAAACAAAAAAACCCAACAACCCCTAACAACAACAACAAAAAAACAAACCAAAATTAAAAAACCACCACCACAACAACAATAACAAAAAACCCAAAACAAACAAACACAAAAAAACCTGCAAACACCACAGCACCAAAGCAAATCCAGATGCTTAACCACTACTTTACTAGGACTAACATTATATCCAAAGTTAGCAACTTACTGGGGCAACCAGGTGCAAAAAGATTTAACAGCAAGGTACATCTCCTTGTTGGTTGCAAAGTTCTAACAAAATTCCTTACAGAGGCAACTTGAAACTACCAGTCACAGTCCATAATAAATAGGTACATAAACTGAATAGTTTGGTGAGGTTCAAAGCAAGATTTGAATTATTTCAACCAGTGCAGGGTGAAGAACATGTTGAAAGCTTATGGGTGAAAATTAAGGGGCATGCAAATATAGGTGAAACTTCTGTGTGTGTCTACTACAGAGCACCAAACCAGGAAAAAGATGTTGACAAGACCTTCTACAGGCAGCGGGAAGTAGCCTCAAGATCACATGCCCTTGGGATCATGGGTGACTTCAATCACCCTGATATTTGTTGGAAAGGCCACACAGTGAGGCATACTCAGTCCGGAAGGCTCTTGCAATGCTTCAGTGATAACTTCCTGATGCAGGTGTTGGAAGTGACAATGAGGAAGGGTGTGCTGCTGGACTTTGTATTAATGAACAAGGAAGGTCTGGTAGGGGATGAGAAGACTGGGGTCAGCCTTGTGGTAGTGATACAACACGGTAGAGTTTAGTACCATACAAGGAAGATTCAAGGCAATAAGATTGCAACCCTGCACTTCTGGAGGCCTACCTTTGTGCCCCCTGACCTACTTGGAGGAATCCCTTGGGCTAAGACTCTAGATGGTAGGGGGGCCCAAGAGAGCTGGTTGATATTCAAACAAAAAAAGTAAAAAAAAATCAAGTAGAGGAGGCAGGACACCAGCATGGATGAGCAAGGAGCTGCTAAAAAAAACTCATGGAAGAATGAAGTTCACAGCATGTGGAAAAAGGGACTGGTCTGTTGGGAGGAATATAGGAATGCTGTCAGGGTTTTTAGGGACACAACATGGAAGGCCAAGGCCCTCTTGGAATTAACTCTGGCAAAGGAAGTAAATGAGAACAAGAAGTCCTCCTTCAAATACATCAATGGTAAAAGGAAGACTAGGGAAAATGTAGGCCCATTGCTGAATGAGGTGGGAGACCTGGTGACAGAGGATGCAGAGAGGGCAGAGCTACTGAATGCCTTCTTTGCTTCAGTCTTCACTGCTAAGACCAGCTCTCAGGAATTCCTGACCCTGGAAGTAAGAGAGAAAGCCTAGAAAGAGAAAGTCTCTCCACTGGTCAATGAGGATTGGGTTAGAAATCACTTTTGTAAACTGAACACACACAAATCCATGGGCCCTGATGGGCTGCACCCATGAGTGCTGAGGGAGCTAGCTGATGTCATTGCTAGGAGCTGAGGGAGCTAGCTGATGTCATCATTTTTGAAAGATCATGGAGAACAGGTGAGGTGCCTAAGTACTGGAGGAAAGCCAGTGTCACTCCAGTCTTCAAAAAGGGCAAGAAGGAAGACCCTGTTAATTACAGGCCAGTCAGCCTCACCTCCATCCTTGGAAAGGTAATGGAGCACCTCATTCTGGAGATCATATCTCATCACATGGAAGAAAAGAAGGTTATCAACCGTAGTAAAGCACAGATTTACTAAGGGGAAGTCATGTCTGACTAATCTGATAGCCTTCTATGATCATGTGACTGAATGGGTAGATTCAGGGAGAGCAGTGGATGTTGTCTGCCTTGACTTCAGCAAGACTTTTGACACTGTCTCCCATAACAACCTCGTGGGAAAGCTCAGGAAGTGTGGGTTAGAAGAGCAGACAGTGAGATGGGTTGAGAACTGGCTCAACAACAGAGCTCAATGGGTTGTGATCCGTGGTGCAGAGTCCAGCTGGCAACCTGTAAGTAGTGATGTTTCCCAGGGTTCAGTTCTGGGTCCAGTCTTAGTTCAACATCTTCATTAATGACCTGGATGAAGGGATAGAGTGCACCCTCAGGAAGTTTGCTGATGATACTAAACTGGGAGGAGTGGCTGATACACAGAAAGGCTGTGCTGCCATCCAGCAAGTTCTGGACAGACTGGAGAGATGGGCAAAAAGGAACTTAACAAAGTTCAGCAAGGATAAAAGTAAAGTTCTACACCTGGGGAGAAACACCACCATGTACTGGTACAAGTCAGGGGTTGACCTGCTGGAAAGCAGCCACATGAATAAGGACCCTGGAGTCCTGGCGGACAGTAAGCTATCCATGGACAGCAATGTGTCCTTGTAGCCAGGAAGACCAATGGTATGGGTGCATAAAGAAAAGCATGTCCAGCAGGTCAAGGGAGCTTCTCCTCCCCCTCTACTCTGCCCTAGTGAGACCAAATTTGGGAGTATTGTGTTCAGTTCTGGTCTCCCCAGTTCAAGAGGGACAGGGAAATACTTGAGAGAGTCCAAAAGAGAGCTACAAAGATGATTAAGGGACTGGAACATCTCTCTTATGAGGAAAGGCTGCGAGCCCTGGCATTGCTTAGCCTGGAAAGGAGAAAACTGAGAGGGGATCTTCTTAATGTTTACAAATATCTGAAGAGTGGGTGTAAAGTAGAAGAGGCCAGTCTCTTTTCAATTGTGCCCTGTGATAGGATGAGAGGTAATGGTAGCAAGATAAAAGACAGGAAGTTCCACCTCAACATGAAGAAAAACTTCTTCACTGTGAAAGTGACAGGGCACTGGAACAGGCTGCCCAGAGAGGTTGTGGAGTCTCCTTCTGAAGAGACTTTCAAGACCTGCCTGGATCTGTTCCTTTGTGGCATGCCCTAGGTGTTCTTGCATTGGCAGAGGGGTTGGACTCCAGAAGTCCCTTCCAACCCCTACAATTCTGTGATTCTGTGAGTTCTGTGAGCCATTTCTCTCCTGATGCTGAGCATGAGTTCAGCTATCTTTTCAGATTAAATTCTAGATATAATTTACCTTGAGCCCCTGAAAAGATGTCATCATCATCCTATAACCATAGAACAATTATCAGAAACCAAACACCTCTGTGCATATCAGAGCAACTACAAAACCAAGCAGACAAAAGGAGTACAGTTGTGATGTCCCTAACAGACTTGAGAGCAATGCCCATCTTGCAAAAGCAGTCTTCAAATAGTACCAGTCTTTATAATTTTGCTGCAAATGCAGCAACTATATAATCAGGAATGCCCACAAGCAACACTTGCTGACCAAATGCATTGTTAAGCTCTGTGATGCAAGGGTTTGCTGAACAGCTCTATGGAGGGAGATGTCCTCCATAGGAGCGCCCCCAGTAGCCTAACCCAGGCCCTGTCCATGGTCTTTCACCAGAAGCATCCCAGATGCTGGGGGCACAGACTGTGGGGCTGCTCAAAGTCCAAACAGGGCTAGATAAGCTCTGGGTGGGTTGTGAAAAACAAATGACTACTCCTTGCTTCAATTTTATAAACAGACTTGCCCACAGGGAGCTCTGAGACAAATCACAGCTTTGTTTTTTGATTTTGAAAGTCACATGGTTAGAGGGTGGAAATACAGAGAAAAAGAAGGATTAGTTCACAAGCAAGAAAGGTCTTTATGAACCAGGGTTCATGCCCCACTTCATTAAAGTAAAATCTTCCACCAATAGAAACTACTACTCATTACAATTCCCCCACCAAGCAAGAAGGTTGTTGACTCTGGATAGAAGCACTAAAACTATTCTTTTTACAGTCCCTCTGCTTAGAAATCCATCAGACTACCATGAACTTTTAGGATGAAGAGTTCTACAAGAATTTTCCTGCATCATTTGTTAGTGGTCCCAGAAACAGGTGGTTCCAAACAGAAATAATATAAGCAATGCATCTTTTTAACAGGATGATGAACAGATTTAATTGGTAGTAAGTAATTTTTATTGCTAGTAAGTATGAGTGCTCTTGGTTTCTGTATCAGTTTATTTTCTCACCTGGTGGTAGCAACACAGAACGAATGATGCAGGTGCTGCTTCTTTCATAGTAGAGGGCTCCATTACAGAAGCAGTACAATTAAAAAATAAAAATAATAAAAAAATCACAAGTGATGAACATGCAGCCTGATTAAAGCTGTCGTCTTCAGCTTTTATTCTGCAGTCTGAAGTGACATACACTAACTTCAGGTAAATTTACATTTGAAGTCAAGCATCAAAAACTTCAACACTTTTCCAAAATCAAGGATAGTCTACATATAACCAGTTCTTCCTCAACAGACGTGGGAAAATTTACATCTCCTCTAAGCTCTTACAATTTTTTCACTATGCCAGGTTTACACATACTTCTCTCCTGAAGGGCTTCAGCTTACCAAGAGGAATCAATGAAAACTAGTATAATAGCTGAAAAGTGTTTTGCACTCAACAGCAGGCAGCTGGTTCTTCAGCTATATTAATAATTTTTCCAGTAGACCTATGCAAGTTGGTAAGGACAGTAGCTTTATACCACTCAAATAGTTATGCAAGCTAACTCTGATGTAGACTTCTGTCAACAAACTACTTGGCACAGAGAATCTGTAGATGCCACACAAGCAACACTAGCACGGGATCATCTCTCCTAAGGGAGGGCTTGACACTAATGCTCTTCTGTAATTTCAGAACTACTTTTGAGTGAAAACAGTCTTGATCTATTTTCCCATGCTAGGAGGAAACAAGGAAGTAACCGAACTAGAGCCCAGACCGGAAGACAGTAGCACACTCAAAGTCAGTGTCACAATTAAACAGGAAAATGGATCCCCAAATAAAAAATATAATGTATCATTTCCAATGCAGCGATGATGTTTAATCTTGAAACTGCAATATACAAAACAAAGTTAGGAATATGAAGGAAAAAAAGTTATATAAGAAATCAGTGTATGCAACTTCAGGTATAAACCTAACAAGGAACTGAAGCAGTAATAGAAGTCTACCTGTATTCTCTTAAAAGCTTCCACCACCAATCACCTGCTATAGCAACTCGGGGCCTAAAACTTTTTCTCATGGCCTTATACAATCAAGAATCTATCAAAATAAATATAGCTAACAAAAAAGTGTTGCCAAACACCAGACGATCTTATACAGTTTACTTAATAAATCACAGGGATCACTTCCTAACAATTTTGTTTATCCATTTTATTTATGTGCCAAAATAGCTAGTTATTGCTGTTACCTTTCCAAGCATGCAAAGGACAGAAATACTGCAGAGGAAACACTAGCTGAAGTCTGAAACTACTGAGTATACTGGTATTGGATGGGATAGAGTTAATTTTCTTCACAGTAGCATGTATGGCACTATGTTTTAGATGTGTGATGAAAACAGCATTGCTAGCACAGGAATGTTTTTGTTATTGCTGAACAATGCTTGCACAGCACCATTTCTGCTTCTCATACTGCCCCACCAGCAAGTAAGCTCGTGATACAAAAGAAGTTGAAGGGGACAGAGCTAGGACAGCTGACCCCACTGACCAAAGGGATATCCCAGACTATATAACATGCTTAGCAACAAAAGCTGGGGAAATGAGAAGGAAGGGAGGGAATGTTCACAGTGATGGTATTTGCCTTCCCAAGTAACTGTTATGCATGATGGAGCCCTGCCTTCCTGGAGATGGCTGAACACCTGCCTACCAATGGGAAGTGGTGAATCAATTCATTGTTATGCTTTGCTTGCACGCACAGCTTTTGCTTTACCTATTAAGCGATTTTTGTCTCAAACCATGAGTTTTCTCATTTTACCTTTTTGATTCTCTCCCCCATCCCACTCTAGGGCCGTGAAGAGGCTGCGCTTTCTGCTGGGGTAAACTGAGCTAGAAAATGGCACAATTAAGGTAACATGCAACCTTGACACATTTACTTTAAATAGAATAAAGACTGATAAATTACACTTCCCTACTACTTTGAGTTAAGGACTTCAGTATTTTTCAATTATGAAGTCTATCCATGATTCCAATTCCCCAAGATCTCTAAACAGATTGGATATTTCCTTTATAAATGAGTTCTGTAAGGGCAGCCTGTGAAGATTACATCACACAAGTCATGCTGGATTTCATTACATTTACTTATTGTATTATTTCAATAAATAACACAAGCACTTCAAGAACATTAGGAGACACAGGAAATACAAAACGGAAATGCCACACAGCACTTAATAAAATTATAGAGAAATTTCTTACCATGAAAAATGCTATATGACTAGATGCAGTAGCATTTACACAGCATGAGAAGGAAAGATTAACAATTGAGTTTAAATGGCCACAGGCAAAATGAATTCCTAATTGACATTAAAAAAAAAGGGAAAAAAATCAGAACTTAAATCCTCTTTCACTAGGATTAAATATAACCCAGTAGATCACTAAATATACTTTGCAGAATGACAACTGTCACCTCAGAGGTAAAGGTTTAAAGTGTGTTAAAATTGTTGCTATTGGTTTTATTTGCCTCAGTAAACATTCTTTGGCTATTATCAATTTTTTCATTTGCAAAATAAGAAGCACAACTGGCACATTGATATGCCAGTACTTCCTGGGACAGAACTGGCAGTGTTGACAGCAACACAGGAGATTTCCCGTGCCAGAGATCAGATCTGTGGAAGTTTCAGCATATAAACAGCCAGTGACTTTAATGATGTTTTTTGCAGACAAAAATGAAGCACTGGCTATTTTTCCCTCCTCTTATCTGTGATGTTTACAAAGAAAGCCTACCCTTTTTGGATGCCTCATTTCCACCCTGGGGGGCAAGGGGCACAAATGTCAAAAGATTCATCTTTCACAGTTAAGAGGGCGTATAGAATTAAGGCAAACAGAAAGATAACAGCTGTGCTAAGCAGGTACAAAATCTTTCCAAACAACTGTATCATTACAAAATCATTTAGGTGAGTCCTAATGATAAATTACTCAGGTCAAAACCCAATCCTCAGTCACCTTTCCGAACTCAGCTAAGTAGCACATGACATATTTAGCCTCAATATACCTAAGGACAAAGAGAGAATACCACTGTAGTTACACATCCCCAGTGTATCCTTTGTGCTGCCATTGCAGTTATCTTATTGTTCCATGAACTGATCTAGAGCCCAACTGGCAGAAAGCTAAAACCGTTTTTTGCTAGATCAGCTGAACACCAGTTCAAGAGCACAGCTAGGAAACCTCCCAGGGAGGGATACAAAGGGAGACTACCTTTTCTAACATGGGCTTGTCTTTGTGAACAGCACTTCAGGTAGCTTTGCTAATCTGTGCAGATGCATCTTGGCTACTGGTCTCATCTGAATTTCAGACCTTTAACCATATTTCCAAATAACACTGTAACTAAAGTCTTACTTCATGTTCATAAAGTATAATTTCACTGCTCAGCAATTTTTACAGATCTCAAATCTCTGATGAGAAATAGTGTAATGTGATCAGTGGTACCTAATCAGGGACAAGCACCATCTTGTGCTCGTGTGTGTAATTTCTACACACGCATCCCCATCACCCCTATCCACAACACAATGCTCAGCAGAAGGTAGAGTAGACAGCACACCTCAGATGTGCTGCACAGATGTGCACACTTCAGATGAGCTGCACAGACCTGAGGTTACCCTCAGCATCCCATGACCACCCCCACTCTACCTGCAACACTCTCCCCTTACCCACACCGATATCCGTCATCTTACCAAGCAATTACTGCTTAGATTAGCACAATGAAATATCTTGAGCACTTCTGAGTACTGGTCAGAGTATTAGTTTAATATACTGATAATCTTTATAAGATTGTTCATCAAAAGATACCCTGAAAAGACTAACATGATTCCACATTTTCAGATCTCACAAATATTGTTTTGTTATATCAGCACTTTTATACTTCGAATGTTATGTCTGGATTTGTGCTTAAATCATATTGTTTTGAATTGAAGACTATTTCCAATAACTAACATAAATCTAGAATCTCTAAACTGAACAGCAGAATGATGAAAAAAAGCACTTTGTTTTGATACTTCTTCTATACTAGAGATTTCAGTGGACTATCCAAGAAGTCCCATTACTCTGAATAGTAATCTGGAATATTCTACGTGAATATATAAAAAGTGCAAAGTAATATTTCTTTCTTTCAAACTGAAAAATACAGAAGAGAGAGATTAGTGGAGATCACCTCAACAAAAAGAAGCAATATCAAGTTTTGTCACTTGGTGGCAGCACACCAAAGAAAACCAAAACACTTTAGGAGGACCACAAAATTTCTTACCAGCACACATTCCTTTACATCTCTCATACAAGTGCCAGAGTAGTTACTTCAAAAATTTAAGATAGGCATCTAAATTTTTAAGGCTGCTGACTTCACATTCAAGTGGACATTAAAGCTCAAAACTAAGAGAGCTTTACTTCAGTCTTTCTGACTGATGTTTAGAGGTTCATCTACCACCCCCAAAATTGCCCAATCTGTGCTAAATAGGATTCCCAAGCAGGTGGAAACCAGAGCAAGCAAACAGAAGCAATACCTGAAAGCCTGACAACCCGATGGTGCTAACTGTCCATTCAAACCAAACTAAATGGGGGACTCAGATTCAGTTGCACCATTAATTTGGACTTTGCCTCCTCCACATACTGTCAGAAAACTCATTACAGTAATTTAAACTTCTACCAGCATCTCTTCCACCACCTGAAACTGTTGCCAGAATTACACCTGAAAGGCAGCACCACATGCAGTAAATACCCAACAGTGCTGCTATGGTCAGTAACAAAGAATCACAATTGATAGTCTTTACCTGTTTAAATAATTAATGTTAAGCAAAGGTTAGATTTCATTAAATTAACAATATTTAATAATAAATAACATAAACACATCCAAGAAATATCTGAGACTACTACTTGTGAAGCAATAAGGCGATGCAATGAGAACACATATCTGCTGGTTGTAGCAATGACTCATGTACCACATGGGTAACAGAGGATGGCAATCTTTTCTCTCTAAATGATCCTGTACACAGGTATGTACAAAGACAGATACAAGCTATCATATTTTATTTCTCTAGCCACATGATAAACAGCTTTATTTAGCACTATTTGTATTCTACATGACAAACTTACCTACGGCTGATAAAAAAAAATAATTTACACTATCATATCATTAACACACAAGTTTCAATGACAGTTCCTTTAGATTATTTTCTATTAAATCTTGATTAGTATAATTTCAAGGTTTTAAACGGTCATTTTTTAATAATGATCCCATACAAAAGTAATTTAAGTCTTGATAGTAATTTTTAATTTTCTTTTTTACCATACATGACCTGATACTATTTAAATAATAATAATGTTTGGCACAGAATTTAAGTTTAAGAGAGCAAACTATCCATATTCAAACTTGAGAGATCAAGTCATCATTTTAAGCCAAGCATTAGGAAATACACTCCATGTGAAGCACAGAAGAGAGACTATGATATTTAAAAACATAAAATAAATTCAAGCAGAAAAGATAAGCTTTCCCTTCCTTCACCCTACGTGGTCAAACAGCTTGGAATGGCCCTTCAATTTAATCAACTTTTAAAACTACACTTTCACGGGGACACACCTACACAGGAGACGACTCAGTCTCATCCAGCAGACCAACAAAACGGTAAAATGGAGACGAGGGGAGTGATGGAACAAGAAAGCTAGAGAAGCCAGGACGTTTGCCACCAGAGGGAGTCCCAGCCTTAAACAAGGCCCAGGTTCCGCTCCCAGGGGTGAACAGACAGGCAGCCCTCCTCATTACAAACACCTACACGGCTTTAAGGGAGGGCTTGTCCTCCAAATTTTTGTGGATAAACAGCATATATGGGGAACAGCTGCAAGAAAACAAAGAAGGTTGTTGTTGAAAAACAGAGCTAGTATACAAGTTTTATATGTAAACACTCATGGCCACAGGACAATGAATAACAGATTCCAAGTTTTGCCCACTTAAATTAGTAATACTACATAAAAGTTACCAAAATGGTGCTCCTTGTCCTTTTTCTCAGTAAACTTACTGCCTTCAACGGGAAAAAAAGGATACTGTATAGCAACATGGAACTTGACTTTGGATCTCACTGAAGTGAAAATCATAGAATCATTAAGGTTGGGAAGGACCTCTAGGATCCAACCTTCATCCTAACATCTCTCTATCCACTAGACTACAGCCTCAAGTGCTATGTCTACTCATTTTTTAAACACCTCCAGGGATGATGACTCCACCATCTCCTTGGGCAGCCTGTGCCAGTGCCTAACCACTCTCTCAGTGAAGAATTTCTTCCTAATATCTAAACTTCCCCAATGCAACTTGAGGCTATTCCTCTCATTAGTAATTTGGGAGAAGAGACCAACATCAGCCTCGCTACAACCTCCTTTTAGGTAGCTGTAGAGAGCAGTAAGGTCTCCTCTCAGTCTCCTCTTTTCTAGACTAAACAACCCCATTTTCCAGATCCCTCACCAGTTTTGTTGCCCTTCTCTGGACCCACTCCAGCACCTCAATGTCCTTCTTGTACTGTGGTACCCAAAACTGGACACAGTACTCAAGGTGTTGTCTCACCAGTGCCGAGTACAGGGGCACAATCACCTCCCTAAT
>JANHFX010023188.1:0-18688 GCA_027560015.1 Chloroceryle amazona | reverse complement strand
GGTGTCCAGTTGGCTTAGCAGGTCTTTCACTACTATTTCCTGGATTGTGAGGGGATTATTCTGATCTCCATCCCTATATTCCAGCTCAGGGGACCAAAACCCATGAGGATAACTGGTCTGACTATTAAAGACTGAGGCAAAGAAGGCATTAAGTACCTCAGCCTTTTCTTCATCCTGGGTAACAATGTTCCCCCTTGCATCCAATAAAGGGTGGAGATTTTCCCTGGTTCTTTTTTTGTTGCTTATATATTTGTAAAAACACTTTTTATTGTCTCTTGTGGCCAGGCTGAGTTCCAGCTGACCTTTTGCCCCTCTAATGTTCTTTCTACATGACCCAACTAAATCCCTATACTCTTCCTGAGTAGCCAGCCCCTTCTTCCAAAGGTGATAGACCCTCCTCTTTCTCCTAAGTCCCAGCAAAAGCTCCCTGTTCAGCCAGGCCAGTCGTTTTCCCCACCAGTTTGTCTTACGACACATGGGGACAGCCTGCTCCTGTGCCTTTAAGAGCTCCTTCTTGAAAAATGTCCATCCTTCTTGGAACCCTTTGCCCTCTAGGACTGCATCCTGAGGGACTTTCTCAACCAGTGCGCTAAACAGGTTGAAGTCTGCTCTTCAGAAGTCCGTGGTAATAGTTTTGCTGACCCCCCCCCTTACTTGGCCAAGAATTGAGAATTCTATCATTTCATGGTCACTAAGCCCAAGATGGCCTCCAACAACCACATCATCCAGCAGACCTTCTCTGTTTGTAAAGAAGTCCAGCAAGGCACCACCCCTGGTGGTCTCACTTACCGCCTGAGTCTGAAAGTTATCTTTCACACACTCCAGGAATCTCCTAGACTGTTTCCTGTCTGCTGTGTTGTATTTCCTGCAGATGTCTGGTAAGTTGAGGTCCCTCACAAGAACAGGGGCTTGCAATTTTGCAGCTTCTGCCAGTTGTCAGTAGAACAATTCGTCAACATCTTCATCCTTGTTGGGTGGTCTATAACAAACTCGCAACAGGATATCTGCCTCATTGGCCTTCTTCAACTTTACCCATAGGCGTTCGACCAGTCCGTCACACTTGTTGACCATCATGTAATCAAAACACTCCCCAATATAGAGAGCCACCCCACCGCCCTTTCTATCTTGCCTATTCCGTTTGTAGAGCCTATAGCCATCCATTGCAGCACTCCACTCATGAGTCATCCCACCATGTTTCTGTAATGGCGACTACATCATAGCAATTGTGGGGCACAATGGCCTCCAGCTCCCCCTGCTTGTTTCCCATGCTGCGTGCATTAGTGTAAAGGCACTTGAGCCAGGCTAATGACTTCATTCCTAACAACGGCCTGCCACCCTTAGGCTCAACTCTACCAGGCCTAGTTGTATCCCCTTCCCCTTTCAGACCTAGTTTAAAGCCCTTTCAATGAGCCTAGCCAGCTCATGTGCAAGGATTCTTTTCCCCCTTTGAGACAGATGAACTCCATCTGTCATGCACAGACCCCATGCAGTGTAAAACTCCCCATGCTCAAAAACCCAAAATTCTGTTGGTGGCACCAGCCTCTCAACCACATGTTAATGAGGTGGGTCTTCCTTCCTCTTTCAATATTCATCCCTGCCACTGAAGGGATTGAAGAGAACACCTTGAAAAGATTGAAAAGACACAAGCTGAACAAATAAGGCACCTGACTATAGTGCCAGCCTGTACTTTATCTCATGCTCTCACTTCCCCTCTGCTGCTGTTCAGTGCCAAGTGTGACTTCAACACACTGCATGCTCCTCAGCATTACCTGTAAAAGCAGATCCTCAACTGAGGCATGGATAAAAGAGGGGACAATGATCCTATCAAAAAAATCCCAAACCAACCAACCATAAAACAAAACAAAAAAATCCCAAACAAACAAACAAAAAATCCACAAAAACACCCACAAAAACAAACACCCACAAAAAAAGACACCTTCTTCCCCCCACAACCACAAATTCGTAAGTCTCCTTTTCTATCCTTCTTGCTGAAGAGGGAGGAGAAAACATTTTTTCAGCATATTCAAGACGTACCAGATAAGGCCTAGTCAACATAAAAGCTATATAAGGCTTAGCCTGTTTGAGAAGGGAAAATGTTTGCTGATTTACTCGTGTCCCAAGTTGCAGAATACCCTAGGAGGAAACAGTTATCTGTTTCAGAGATAATGAACAAGAGTAGGGTTACAGTACCTCGGTGTACTTTTTAAATCCAAATGGTGGAGCGATTTTCTTAGGTAATGTTCATTTGTCTTATTTAAAAGTGGTCTTAGCAAGATCAGTAGAAGACTGAATACCAAATTTTAAAAGGAAGGTGAACTAAAATCTGATTGAATTACAGCAAAATCATTCTAGTTGATGTGGGGGGAGAGAATCACTATCTTTTTCACAGGAATCAAAAGCTGGTGGCACACACTTGGTGTTAAGCACCTCGCCTGCTTAGGACAAGTGTAAATGAGTCATACCATCTGTACTCACATTCAAAGGATAGTCTGGCAAGATAGCAGAGAGAACACAAAAGGTATATGTCACTCTGCTCTTAATGTTATGGAAGTTGTTAGGCTGGGGAGTAGAGGAAGACTTAGTTGGGAAGACTTAGTTAAAATGACAACTACCTATAGTAACAGATACGGAACACCTTATTATCTGAATTTATAATTATTTGTAGAATTCTTCCCAGTAATCTATGGTACTAAAGAGATACCTACAGACTCCTATAAAGACACTGCAGAGGCTGATTAATGCCGTATTTCACATTAATCTCACAGAATTATCCAAGACACAATCAAAGTAGAAAGTGAAGAGATTGGAGCAAGAAGTCATTCTGAACCATTAATGATTCAGAGAGAAGCTATTTAAGATAACCATTTGTTGCAAAGACAAGACAAAATGCATTGACAACAGTAAAAAACAAAACCAAACAACAGAATTAACACTGCCAAGTAGCCTTCCAAACCAAGCTGTGCTGAGCAAAGTAAAATCAACAACCACGTGGGACGAAATTCCAAGAACCTTGAAAAGATGTAGTAGGAGGGATGGAAAGGGGATGGAAGTCTCGTATGAAAAGGTGGCAGTATCTGAGCAAAAGCAGACAAAGCCACTGCCATCATCTGGAGCAATGTCCCACAGAAGGTTACTATTCCCAACAGAGCTGTGTAGGCAGGGGAGCTGAATTCATAGAAGTCATAACGAAGGTGTAAAAGCTTATCACTAAACAAATTACTAATACTGTAAAAATGTGCAAAGTTCATGTTTCTTAATTTTTGGTTAAAAATCCTGGAAACTTGAAGTACAAGGAACACTGAAGATACTAGCATTACTTTTGTTGTAATAAAAATGTATTTTCCAACACAAAACGAAGCTTTACTTGGGATCTCAATTAAAATCAACATATTTGGTGCCTAATGCTCCATCTTTTACATCAGAAGATAGTTTATAGTATTAAATGATGCTAAAGACTGTTTCAACGTAGCACAAACACATAGCTTATTTATGTTGGTTGCATTTAAACTAGAGTACTTACAGGAAGGACATCAAGTTCTCTCAAAGATATTCCTGGATATCTCGGGGGCTGGAAGGGGGAGAACAGTCATCCATCTGCTGTTCCAAAATCCTTGCGATAATTTGTTTATATTTTCTTCAAGTTTTGAGGAGCTTTAAATGTATATTTAATTTAAAATAGTATCTCATTTTCTCCTTCTAATTCTCATGCCTCCATATAACTCAAGCATGAGAAAATTGTTCACTAACTTAAAAAAAAGTTCTAATCCACTTACATTGGTTTATTTACTTCATGATCTAGCTTTTTTACTGGTTAAAATCAGGTATATTATTTCACAGCATTCTGTAGGTTAGATTAACACCATTTACAATTCCCAGCAGGGTTGGCAGCAGCAGCTATTCACAAGGATGTCTGCCTCCAGTAATCACAATTCACAAGTAGGTACATTAACATAAAACTACTATCATTAATATATATGTCCAGCTGTGAAATGAGTTAAATAGGGGGGAGGAGAGGACATAGGGGGTAGGAGGATGCTATGCCCTGCCATTTGCTCAGGGACTACCTATTTACCAAGGACTACTGCTCTGAGGAGCTTCACAGGCAAATGAAGCACTAACTCAAGCTGTTGCATTATGAATCAGCAGAACTGTCAGAGATCATGGCAAAAGTATGATACCATTTTAAATAAAACCAGATCCAAAAATAGATTCAAGAGCACTCCTGCTGTTGAATCTTACGTAATGATTTTGCTAATGAGAAAAAAAAAAAAGAGCTCTGAGATTGAACAGTTCCCTAGTATAAAACAAGAGGTGAAATAATGAGTTTGCAAGCCTGGAGAATTGTGAATCTATGAAGCATCCCAAATGTCATCAGTGAAAACCCATGTTGATCCTCTTATGTTCACACCACTATTAAAAATCAAAAATGATCAAGCCAGAAGAGAAGTAAGATCCTCTGGGGATTCCAGAAACCTTTACCCCCACGTTATTTCAGCAAGTGCACATGTATCTCTTCAAAGAATATCTACATATACAAAAAATGTATCAAATTTAACATTTGTTTTAATACATCTGTGGTTGACACAGCTTAACAAAAACCACAAACCAAACACACACAAATAAAAGCACCAATAAAAAAAATTTAAACAAAACTCTCCCACAAAATAACAACAAAACAAACAATGACAAAACAAACCAAACCCACATACTACAAAACCACCACACCAAAACCAAACCAAACAAACTACTGCAGCTCAGGCACCATTTTTACGGCCCTCAGATTTCATTTTCACAATTCCTTTTGTTAAGTACTTTAGAAATAATGTCAAACAAAAATTATGGAAAGAAATCAGAGCAAGCAGAAGATGAATTCTGATCTGACATTAAGAGGACGGATAAAAGGTAGACAACAGCATTGCTCCTTAAGTTGAAGGAACAAATCTTTAAACACTATTTCACACATCTTTTGGCAAGGTAATTATCTGGATAAAAACAAGGTAATGTGCAATGAGTCACAGCAGTTCATATATGAATCAACCCATCAAGAAAGTTCACAACCAGGACAGATTTTTATTAGAACCTACAGATACTTTTCAAAAACACTGTACTTTTATAACACCATAAGTCAATAATGGCTTTTCCATCTGAACAGATGCTCACATACAAAGAAGACATTACAGTTCAAGAAGTGATGTTCATATACATTAAAATCAAAGAAGAAAGCACTGGTTCAGAGCTATTTGAGTCCACTTCTGTCCATAGCAATCACCTCTCAAATGTTACAGTTTGGCTTCACAAAAACCTTAGTGCTTGAAATACAAGAGGACTGAGGACTTAAATTCCCTCAGATGATTACTATGGAACTGTGACTTTCAGGTATGTAGTCATCAGATGTTTTAGAACTTCTACAGGAAAACAAAAGTTTTACAAAAATGGCTGTTGGGTAGAGAGAGGAAAGCACCCCATACTTTAGGTATCTGATGAGAAGCAAAGATTAGGCTTCAGCACTAGTATTTACAGGACAGCAGAATGGCAGCTGCTGAGGGAATCTTGTGCCAGCACATCACCTTTAAGAATCTGGGGTTTAATTCATGTGTTTTAATCATCACAATTTAATTTTCATTGTTGGAATTTCAACATTTCCAGTTAACCTAGTATGAGATCAGGGAAAACAAGGTTTAGAAGCATTTTAGAAAATACTGTGAACCTACTCATCCTTCAGAAAAAAAAATGATAAAACATAAATCTTACTGCAAGCAAATAAATGTGCATTTTCAAAATGAAATTAAGTGATAGACATAAAAATAATGCCTACTGGAAAAACTCAGCTCAAGAACTAACAGGAATAAATCATCATAGGTAAAAATCTCCTTGGAGTTTCCTCCCCCATTCCAAAAGGAAAGCAATACATTTTAAAATAATATTTTTAGAGCAATTTTTGAGAGCAAAAATAGAAGTGTATCCAAATAACCTCACAGGCTATTTAATGAGGAAGTGTTGTAACACATACAGAGTAACAGTGTACGCAGTGTCTTTACAACCAGCACTAGCAACCCAAGCAACAGTTGCTTCTTAATCCTATCAATTATTATCTTCAAAGGGCCACTTAAAAAGGGAAAAGAAAATATAGCAAAATATATGGAATAAGCAGCTCTTTGAACAGAATCATGACTGTCATTTCCACAGGAATGAAAAAGGAAGATTGGCAGTTACCTGCCATGCACAAGTGCCATAGTTGATTCCTCTACATCAATACAGCCTGCAAAGGAAGAAAACTCATGTACCTCTGACTGACAGAGGCCGATCATCTATCTTCTCTATCTGGTCAGAGGACTGCTGTGCGTAAGAGCACAATTTAAGTTCAGCGGGATGTAGTCATTATAGGAAAAAAAAAAAAACGATTTTTCTAAGGCAAATTAAGGAGTAAAAAAAATGTAAGTGTTACTACACTTCACAGACAATGGAATACTGACAGAGGTGTGAAAAAGACTAGTTAAGTTTCCCCTAAGCCCTCATGAAGAGTGGATGCAGACATTCCCAACAAAATTAATCAGAACTAAGTAATGCCATCAATCTAAAGCAGATGACTTAAATGAAACCAAGAACTTGCTCAGTTATATTTAAAGTGGCTTTACACTGACTAGACAGAATTCACTTCCAAAATGCATTCTACTACCTCAAAATACCTAGGTGCAGTGCTCTTAAAAATTAACAAAACTAATCAGATTTTTCCTTGACAGTCAGGAAAGAGTACTGTAACAAGAAAATGTACCATTTTTCACTTCTTCAGATGTGGAGGATAAGAATTGAATGGGAAAAGGTTGGGAAAAGATGACCTTCTGAACAAAGAACTGAAAAGTTATGTGCATTAAACAGGGTGTGATCCAAACCAACCAAAATCAGACGCTAAAGTACCAGCCTATAAAATAAGTATTCCAGCGAATGTGCCATATCCCTCCACAACAGCGAGGCAGCCCTGCAGCAATTTCTCTGCCCTCAGTCCCAGATGTGTTAAATCCTTCCACAGGCAGGAGACAAGCAGCTATCGCTAAATACTTGTGAAGAATACTCAAACCACCAGGCATAGCCCTCTTCAGAAAAAACAGCTGACTGCTTTACCAACACTTTTTCAAGTAATTTCTGCCTGTGTTTAGATGAGGGGCAGATCCAGTCAAATGAAAATGAATTATCTTGGTTTGTATTTTTGCCTTTTGGATGTAAACAGCACATAATAAACTTTACAATGTGCTAACTAATTCACTTTTATTACATTTGACACACTTTAATTGATTTTATCAGAACATTTAAAAAAATCAGGAACTAAAAAAGTCTTTTTAGTTATTTTCATTAGATGTGCCACTGATTAAAAAGCTTCCAAAAAAATCTACAGTTAAGCAAGAAGAAGGAAATACCATGGACAGCTGATGAGCTGAAACAATCACTTTGGGTTGGTCATAAAATCTGTCAAAATTTCCAGATACAATTCTATCAGACTTCACTTCATTAAGAGAAGCTCTTCTTTTTTTCCCAGCTGCTTCTGAACAAAACAATTAAAAGAAGTAATTGTAAAGAAAATAGCATTTGTTCCAGAAGAGGCTACTGTTGTCTAATAAGACTTTCAAACAGTGAACTTTCACAAACTCGTTCCAAGTGCTTAGCTCATTACTTCCATCCGTGAAGCAATCTAAATCCAATCCTTGGACAACAAATATATACTACTTAAACATTTTTTTATTTTTTATTTAATCCTTTGAATGCAAGTAGATATGTAGTTAGATCTTAACAACTTGTATTTTTCTCTAATGTAATGTTTCAATCTAAAAATTTCTGTCCTGTCCTCTACATCCTCAAGTTGAACATTCCCTCAAAGTTCCCACACTCCACGCCAATAAACCACACTGAAAATAGATTAACCTTTTGTCTAGTCTTATCATGGAGGACCTTTGTACAACATAATACAAAAAAGAACAACAAGAAGTACTCCGTATCTCCTAAAGATAGGGAACATTAAGTACTGAATAGCAAAAAAATTACCATAAATGTAATTTAATTCTCAATGTTGAACTATTTCAGCATAGCAAATAAGATCATGTTATCCTCTCATGTTACCTCCTTTTACAAAATAAATCTAGAAACAGATACTCTGGTAAACTTTCTTAAATACTTTCTTAAATATCAAACTACTTTTTGTATTAACACTTTGCAAAATACTATTTTATTAAATGTTTGCCAGTCTCTGCATCCCAGTGTTCATCTGTTTACGTTTTACAGTCTTACTTAAGACTTTTAACACCTACTAAGAGCATCACTAATACTATCCTCCAGTCACCTGCTCTACTGGCCACAGCAGAGAGAGCCTCCTACTCATGAAGCAGCTCTTGAATGACAGATTTTTAGGCAAATATTTTAAAAAAATAAAATAAAAATTGTGCTGCTAAGTTTCAAGAAGCAGTGGGAAGCAAAGAGTGTAACCTGACCTTCACTGAGTCTTCCCTAGTTCTCAAAAAAAAAAAAAAAAAAAAAAGTGCTAAGGACTGACTTAAATATTCCATATCCTTTGCTTTTTATCTCAGAAAGCTTGTAACAAATATAACAAACAATACGTAGGTGATATGTAGACAAGTATTCGTGTGGAAACTGTTAAGTGCAATATTTTCAAAGTAACTATTCCTTGTGCATTCTCCCAGTTAAAAGACATGACCAATTTCTTCTTTTTTTTAAACCAAGCTTTGTAGTTTCACCATGGTTTATTCCATAAAATTAAACCACAGTCAAATGCATGAATAGCCACATCCATAACCCACTGAATTAAACAGCTCTGCAGCAGGACCAAACTGAGAAACAGAATGAAGTGAGGAACAGTCCATCTTGATAAGATTTTCATTAATGGAGACTCAAAATGCTCTCTCTTCTAGCCGCTGATAAAAACAACCAATGCACTTATGTTGTGGTATCCATGAAACCATGCTATGTGATATGTTGAATATAAAACAGTAAGTATAACTACTATTTTATATTTAAATTTTCTATAGAGCTAGGATCAAAATTCTTCTTCCATTACAGAAGACTTCAATTTATTCTTAGACTGAGAGGCTTCATTAATTACTATTTGCAGAGGAGTGACCAATTACTAGTTTAATTTATTTCAAGTTGATTTTTTTTTTTTTTAAACACATTTTCTTACTAGATATTTCCCTACCCAAAGCTTGTATCTCTGTGCAGGGAGATAGAGGGATCACTAGTCACAACAGGCATGACTCCAAGCTCTCACTGGATGGTATCCAAAGATTAGAGCTGCACACACAGAGGCATACAAGGGAGTTAAGAAGTTGAAGGGCTTTCATGTTTCTGTGAGGGAGGAAGCTGCAGCAAGTTCAGACTACTTGTGTCATAGTTTTTTTAGGTAACTAGATCATCTGAACATGATTTTTGACTGTAATCTCTTGAGAAGAGACGGAAGGCAAGAGAGAGTCTTTTGGATGTAATTTCCAGAGATCATAGAGTAGTAGACCCCATGATCCGCCTAAGAGGGGAGAAAAACAACTTTAAAATGTTTCAAGAAAACCAGAACACCGTTGTCATATGGGAGATGGGGAAAAGCTGAGGGTACTGAAAGGCAACACATGTGGTAAACAAGTATGCTACAAAAGGACTTTACTTGTTTTAGTGCCTTCATAGTCCACATAAGTCAATACAAGCTGTTATAAACAGAAGCAGACATCGTTAAGACGCTAGGTCCTCTCACAGTTAAAGAGTAATTCACAACCACACTCAAACCCCAAACCAGTGAGGAACCCGACAAGAAAATAAAGCACACTGCTGAGTTTCAAAATACGTTCTAAGAATTTTCAGACCAACCGCACTTTTCCCTGAGAGAAAGGTCCAAGGCAGTTGGACAGAACACTGAGGTTCCTCCACACCTCTTCTGTGATTACAGGACATCTGTCACAAAGGAAGACAGACTAAGTTTATCCGAGCCACATCACTCCTTTCTAGTTTCTACTTAAGACAACTTTCAAGGAACAATTTTGCAGACACAGAAACCTAAATAATCTGTGTCTCCCCACCCTTTTCACCACTCTGCAGAACAAAAGAACAAGTGATTACTTAAACTCTGCTGCAACCAAGTATTAAACCCTCGCTTTAGACAGGAGATTAGAAGCCAGAGAGTTTCAATCATTATTGTTAGGAACTTTGCAAATGAAATGAAAAAAAAAAACCAACCAACCTAAGGAGAAGTGTGTCTTTAAACTTCATCCTAAAATTATGAAATGCCTACCCTTTCATGAAAATTTACCTACCCCCACGTAACTTTAAAGATCAGAGTTCATTCAGACAACATACTCCATTTCTCTCATAGAGTCCTAACTTCCACCAGAAATATATTAATATATTAAATATATTCAGTAGTTCACGTATCTGTATTTCATTTTCCTACCTGTCAGCTGAAAATGTTAGCATTCACTGTGCTAGATAATTTCAGTCACATAATTAGTACAGTTTGGCTGTCGCTTAACCTCTTAAAAGGAGCAAAAAAACCAAGAAAAACTTACCATAAGGTTTCTGCCTGTACTGAACCTTGCTTGTTACAGGTTATTTTCATTGTTTCTTATCTAGTGAAAAAAAAACATAAGACAGTGCAAATATACACCAAAGCAGCTGCCACCTCCCTTCTGCAGCCACACCACACACTATGCAAATTAAGAACTTGGTATTTTGAACAGGCATCCTGTGATGATGCACTGCTTCACCGCCGGACAACCTGCTCCTGCATTCCACATGAAATACTGAAGTCAAATTACATCACTCCAACAATTCCTCCTTTCTTCAGTATCCATTCTACTTTTACAAATTACTTTTCCCCCAAATAAGTGGTGTCAGGCAACAGCAGGGAAGCACTAGTGGGCACTGTAATCATGATATATATAAAAAAATAAAATGGGCTTTTGTGAACATGTCTAAAACACGTGTATTTCAATAGAGGCAATAAGGGCCCCCACAGCACAGGAGGCAGACTTTTCTGAGATCTCTTCTGCAGGCACGTTCATTCTGTCTTTAGGTTCAGTTAGTCTTGTGGCAGCAGTTGGCCACAGTTGAGCTTCAGGGTCAGAAGATTATTTCTGCTTGTAGTCATTCAGGAAGCAAAGAGAATTTTCTAAAGAACTTACTCCAGTACAACAGTTCCAAAATGACTTTGCAACACCTCCAGCCATCACAGAGGACAGCATTGCTAATAGCAGTATGGCAAGCTTCCAGGGAAGGGGAGATGAACTTCTCCTCTAACAGTCTGCACAGACACTGCTGGCAGTGCTATTCCTCCTGTCATTCGAACAGATACTATTTCTTTGGCTTATGTAAGTTCCAGTGAAGAACTTTATAGAAGGAAACGTTATCTCACTGCTCCCCCATGTCAGGGGTTGGATGTTGAGATAGGAAACCAGTGCAAGAGCTTAAATGCTTCCAGTATTTTCTACAGCCACTGCAGCGGTGAGAGTCTTCCCAATGAAGATGAGGTTAAAATGCAGATGTAATCAATGGGGTTTTTTAATGGCAGTGCTAAATTTTCTGAAAAATTCTTCTACCAGTCGTGGGCACAGTCATGAACCATGGTACTTCTGCTTCGAAGCTAGTAGCTATTCTTTAATTATCTATGCAATAAGTTTAATACTTTAATGATTACTAAAGCAGCTTTAACACAACCTTCAGGTGAGGAAACCTTACAACTAATCTGTCCAAATGTGAAGTATGAATGTTAGCACTTTAAGCAATTATGGCTTGTTAAATGTCTAAAAAAAAAAAAAGCAGCCAATTTACAGTGTGCAAGGTCAAATCTTTCAAAAATAAAAGATGTAGCTGCATGCAGCTATATTTACCCTTCAAGACAACAAATTTGATATACTTTACTCCAAACCATTTTCTACATCTCTGGGTGTAGAAAAACAGTAGAAGGCACATTCTTTCCTGTATTATTGACAGTACTAGTCCAAGATTATAGATGCTGGGAAAAGTCCCCTTCCTGTGATGTAGAAAGGTGTAGCAGATAGAAAAAGGAAGCAGTAACTTGAAATCATTGTAAACACAGCTCCACAAAGTATCCACTCAGTTGATACCTACTGGCTTTTGGATGATCTATGAATTGACTATGAATCCTTGAAGTTCATCAGAAGAGCTTTGCTGTTCATCAGCACTGACAATCTGTGATATCCTAACCACTTTTGTTGTTCTTGTTCCCACTCCAGCACTTTAGAAATCCCTTCTTCACCTTTCTTTTGCCCTTGTTATGAATACCTTCAGAAGTTATGAAGAACTCCTCTCTTGAGTTCTGTTTCTTCCAGAGTAAATTAACTCAACTGTTTACATTCCTGGTTGCAGTAATTACAATTTCTTAAACTTAATGGTAAGAAGAATAATATACAAATGTCTGTGGCCAAATCATGAAATGTTACTTATTCTTTACTATGCTCTTGCAATGAGTCAGTTTACATTTAAGAGGCATTTTTTATACTCTGAGGCAGGAAAGCTTTGCTCCCCCTCCCCCCAAGTGTCTGTAAATGAAGTTCTGAAGTTTAACACCATAAGCTTAAGCAAAGTGGTTTGGTTTTCTCCTGTTTTACCCCAAACCCCTGGTATTAGAGCAGGCAGACCTTTGCTTTACACTTCTCATACTCATATATAGTTTTAGTAATTCAGCGAGAAAAATATTAAAGTGTTCAGAATGCCTTTAAATAGGCAGCCTTTAGTCATGTAAACAACAATCTATTCACATGGTATTGTTCACTCAATTCACATACATACATTCCTGCAGAAATACCGGTAAGATTATATTCAATTCACAGTAAAAAGCATCTTATTATAGGAGAGAAGTCATTAGGTGCTTTAGTTAAGAAGTAGTTCCTCAATCCGCAAGGATGCTACAGACTATCTCTTTCATTTACCTACCACTGCTGGTGCTTCCCCTTCAACTCTCCGCACCCACCTAGCTGGCTACAAGTCTCATCTTCCTTTCTCTTCCCAGCTACTCGGTCCCACCACTCCTGCATTAGCTCTAGTTTTTGTGCTGAAATGGGTCAGTGCTGTATAATTCATCAACAACTGAGCAATCACAACTGAATTCACATGATTAATCTGGTATATTCCCACCCCTTGGCAAGAGTGCTAGTGTCATTACTATGGAGAGGAAGAATAAAATTCCCTGATATTACAGAGCTTAAATATTAAGATTCTGTCCACATTTGCACAAAGGATAATGCCAAGATACCTTATTTCTGATTCATCTTCAAATACCATAGTAGAATTTGTCCTTTACCCCCAACAAAAGAGGAAAACAAAACCCCAAAGTATCAGCACTGTAAGCACACTCCCAGCACTTAGCAATGGACAGCTTTGTTTATTTTTTATTGATGTGAAATGTTTTGCAATTTGTATTATGATACAGGTTATTTAAACACACGTATTATAAATAACTTTGAAACAGTCACTGTAACTAAGGCAACGAGTCTCCCACTCAACCTCCAGAAATAGGAATAGAGGAACAGAGGTAAGAACAAAATAAAAAGTTGGCAGGAGCAAGAAAACAAATGATCAGATATTAGTTTGACCTCAGGAAGGCCCAGCTGACTAAAGAAAAATAAAAGGTACAGCAACTGAGAAACAAACTAGATGATAAAAGACAAAGTGGAGGATATGAAGATATTATTTCAGTCATCTTATCCCACACAATGCATTTCAGTGAATGGAAACAGAATGTAACAACCCACATTAGATAGCAGACTGTAAGTTGAAAATCTCAACAGCTACTCATTTCCTACAGGAATCATCGCTTTTTTGTGAGTGATAAGGAAGTGACTTCTTCACAGACAGAGCACGTTTGCCTCATTTTTTTCCCTTCCAGTATTTGGCTTCCAAGTTATGGTCACAAACCTTTGATGCTATCTACATGAATAGACCTTTATACCCTCCACAGAAGGCCACTGAGTTAACAGGATCTGCCATAAGGATCTGACTGCTGAATCAAGGCTTGCTTTGTTTCTCCCATAACTTCCCACACACACCCCCCTTTTCCTTTTTAAAAAAAGTTAATTTTCTTGACTGAGAAGAACTGCTTGTTCACAAGTCAGGAGTTCCTGAGTTATCATCAGGGAATCTGATCCCCTAAAACGAACACACAGTAGAACCAAGTTCTCTCAACACATTCTAATGGATGGGCTGGTAATTACTTTGTGTACCAAGATAAATGGAGTTCAAGTTACCCAAAGTTTTACATCAATTAAAGAAATTTATCTTTTCAGTACACGTGAGTTCTTAGCCTGGGAACATGAGAAATAAGGTGTCTTGATAAGTATGATGGAGAATTGAGCACAAAGGTTTGTTCTCAACTCCGACAAGATTCCTCATAAGTACTGGGCTTTTTAAATAACAGTAACTTAAAAAAAAAAGAAAGAACCACATATCACATTAGTCTATGCCTGCACAGAATTTGTAGAGCAATACCATGTAATTCCATTCGCACCATACCCCTCCCTCATCAAGCAGCAGCAGCAGCTCCTTTTCATCACCACAGGAGACCATTCCTCCTCTTAGTGTAACAAGGAACTAGTTGGGACATTTATTCTTGGCATGAATTCTAGAAGAACGAAGTCTAACACTAGCAGTAATGAAAATAGTAACCATAGAGGCATTCAGAGCATTCACTATGACACTGCAAACATTTGTTTAACTGCCAATTGAACAAGATCCATCGTAGCTAAGAGAAAGATATAAATGGGAAATATCGAAGTCGGTGCTCTTACTGTTCAAGGACTTTCAAGATAAGTGGTCACTCTAATATCCTCATGTAGTTGTTCATACTCCCTTCTTTTCCACTCACATCTGACTTCTGGGAATAAATGCACTGCCTCAAGCACCGTCTAGCAGCCATATAAAAAACACATATAAATTCCTTTCAAATGTCCATTATTACGAGCCCTAAGATGTCTTCCTATTACATATTTAAGATTCAGACAAAATAAGAAATCCATAATTAGAACTAGAACTTTGACATACTAAAAGAAAAAAAACCCAAAGCATTACCAACTATAATGATGCTGCATCCAATGAGCTATTTGCCACAAATAGTTACATAGCTGCAAAACTAAATCAATAAAAAAAAGTCAGCTAGTTTTGATCAGAGTTTGATGCATTTCAACAAAAACGTACTGAAATAAAGGCTTATGCTAACCTAAAAGACAGCCTCTAGGCACATACATGTGTAAGGCTTGTAACAGAAAAGCAACAAATCCCTTGGTTGTTAGGGCATCCAAATATCACCTACCCACTAAGAAAATCTAGGCTCTCAATTACTCCTTAGGTGTTAAGGGAAACTAACTTTCAACCCTTTACCTGTTCCAGAAATGATGGCTGAACAGTAAAAAAACCCCTAAACCAAACAACAATAAACCCATAAGACACTTAGCCTTTCATGGTCAGCTCTTCAGAGCTGGGAGGGCTTTTTATACAGGTGGCCAAGGAATACCATTATGGAGACCAAGTCCTTTTTCTTCCCCACACCACACCTTCGCCCACCAAAAAAAAGTCTGATAAAACATCAGTGAACCTTGACCTAAACTTTACTTTCAATGCAGTTTCTTACAGAAGAGTTGTTTCACCGTTTTAAGAAGAAACAAACTTCTATAGCTTCCCTCCCACTTGGGAGTCTTAGTAGTTAAAGCAGCTTCTCATTTAGAAGAACGTGGTATACAAGCACCAATCTATGGAGACAGTAAGATGACAAACAAGTTGAAGAGCAAATACTTTAATCATAAGGTATACTTAATATATTTTTCATCACGACTCTGAATGGCTTAACCTTCAGTACCAGAATTGGCAGATTTGCTTCCTGTTTTAAAACATGTCTGTCCAGCATTGCACAACAAACCAAGAGCAATCTACGGTTTCTAACTTGACACTTGAATGATTGCTCTTTCTATTCCAGAGTTAAAGTTTGCTATTGAGCATTGCAAGTATCAACTTTGCTCAATATAGCTCAATTTATCTTCAATGCAATTTTTGTAAATATGGCTTATGTTTTTTTTTCCCCCCTATCTAATATACTTGGAAAGCAAACAAGCCACTTCTGAAAGTGCAATGTACACCCTGAATTATTTCAAAACTTAGAAAGATGTTCCTACCTCGTAGGATTGCAAAGCAATAAAGCTCAAGCAACCCAAGGAAAGGCCTACCTTTCTCACTGCATGGGAAACCTTTATTCTGAAAGTTAAACATATCAAACCAGCCTCCAAAGACAACCAAATATTTGAGCTTCACAAACACATTAAGCATCCATAGGATCAAAGTTTTGTTTATCAGCGTACTAGAGTAAATTAAATCAACTGTAAGAGGAACTGGATTTCACCCTCTGAGCTCAACCAAGAGCCCGGGAGCAGGATTTCTCACCTCATTGTAAGTTCTCAAGCACTGCTTTTATGCCAGCTTGCAGTAACTTGCAAAACTAAACTAAATCAAGTGTAGGAAAGTATCAAGCTGCTTGCATGCCCTAAGTCTACCCATCCCTCTCATAATTCTGACATTTAAATAAGTAACTCAGAGCCCTTCTACATTACCAAAGAACAAAATCAAGAGGTTTGTGTTGGTTTTGGAAAAAATAAAAAATATTGCTAATTAACGTAATACTTTAATACACTTTTTTTTTCTTCCAGAAAGTTACTCATCTTTCAGACTGCTGTAGAATGAAACTTGCAAATCACTTCCCTCCTTCATACTAGCTGCACAGTACAAACAACAAAGCAGCCGTTTTGCTCCCCCATGAAACAGAGCCACACTGAAGAAAGACAGACTCACTTTAGAGACTACAGACACGACAACTTACTTTATTCTTAATGAATGCATCACTGTGAAGCAAAGTATATGGTTCAAGCAAACATGAAGCACATTTCATGAAATACTGAAGATAAACACCTCTACTTTCATATGGTACCACAGGTTGTTTTTTATGAGCAGGTGGTGGTATAATCTTAGCACAGCATCTAGTCCTGAAGTCAAGACATCTTGCTGCATACTGTGCAAGTGCACTGACCTGGAGGAAGCCTCTGTAATTAGCAAAACAAAGATATTTCACGTTAATATGATGCCTCATCATTTTTTGCTTTCTTAAAGAAAGCAGTTTTTCAGAATTTATTTTGCAGTGATTTATCAAGCAACTGACACTTATCCAGGAGAAATACAGCTGCTGCTAAAAAAAAAAAATAATAATAATAAAAAAATCACTGTCTTTACAAAAGTCTCTTCAAACCCAGCACTCTCCTCCCTCCTATTTCCCTGCCCCTACCAGCCCCCATTTAACTGAAAGAATACTCCAATTTCCAGTAGATCATTGCACCTTTACAGATCCATGAAGCCTCTAAAAATAGCCACCACATACTTCTGGATTAAAACTTGCATTCTGATGGAAACTGAAAGGCTCATATGAATTACTCTGTTAGACCAGTGGTCTCACATAGTCCAGTATTTCACCTCAGCATCGGTCAATAGCAGGATCCTGCCCAGAAGGGAAGTTCTGAAATACGGTACTTTCATGTTAATATAACAACGATGGGGTTTTTTTGCAACTTATTCTGCAATGATTACTTGTAGAAGAGTTATATCTCTTGTTTTGCACAGAAGGATTTGTTTAACAGGAGATGAACAAGAGTTCATTTCTGTGAAGAGCCTCCCACAGAAAAACAGCAATGAACCCTAAAAAGAAAAACCTAACTCAAACACACAAAGCATATTTCAGGTCCACAATCATTGCTCATTCATAGGTAGAAGTCGTGAAAAATATACGAGATTCCACCAAGTTTACATACAACACATCAGGCCATGAAGTTCCCAGCGACATACTGCTGAACATTTCTTTGAATAAAAACCCATGGGACCATGCAACCTAAGTGTAAAACGACAGGGGCATATGCAGACTGATGAAAGGACCATCAGGTAATGATGAACTGATATTGATCAGCATAATAAACAGACATAGGATACCAGTTGCCTAACCACTGGCAAGCTTCTAGGTGCTTTTTTAATGTGAGGCTTTTCCGGGGGACTGGTGGGGTCTCCAAGCATTACAGTCAGTTATCTTAAGGAAGAGCATCAAGGAGACCAACAGCAACATGTATGAGTCTGTACAGATAATTTGGTCTAACACACATGAAAACACGAGAAAATATATTTTCTAGCAAGCACCTTTTTACACACAGCAAACTGCCAGAGCAGACCCTCCCACCTTTGTATCTTGATACTGCACAGGAGACAATAGGTACGACAGGGGAGACACCAGAAAAGGACATAGCAGCAAAGACAAGTATTTTTCATAAGCTGAGATGGAAACTGAAGAGTCTAGCAAACAAAGAAGGGTGTGATGCCATGAAGGCAACCACTGAAGGCATGAAAAACCTTCTGGTTTTCAGAAGGGGAGCATGGACGCGGGGAAGGTTTGTCAAGACCACAGGGAAGAAAGATACAGCAGCCGAACAAAAGACTTTAAAGGCCTGTAAGGGAAAGGTGATGCCTGAAGGGAGGGACGAGCGGGCAGATCTCGGCACCTGAAACTGCGAACGGCAGCGCTGCCTGGGTCCGCTGTCAAGGTGAAACCAACCCCTCCTGGCATTAATATTTATTGACTAAGTTGTGGTGCGTCCCCCATCCTGTACCA
>JANHFX010023185.1:26946-40451 GCA_027560015.1 Chloroceryle amazona | reverse complement strand
TTCTTTCTCATATGTAAAATCACTGATGACAAGGATAGGAAATGTTTGGGAACAGGTAGATGCTGGGTTAGACTAGCTAGGGAAAAATACCTTCTGGATAAATCTTTCATTTCTGTTTAATGAAAGACAGAGCAATGACTTTATCTTCTGAAATGACAGGGAGGTTCTCCTGTTTGTGAGAGAGTAGTTAAAGCTCCACCTAAAATAATACTCAGTAATATATAGTTTGACTCCATAGTCATAAATTAGATTTCACAACTAATATAGAGTGTACAAAGAAATATGACAGGTAATTTTTATTTTGTGCTAATACAGGTTTTTCTTCCTCTTTTTCCCCAAGGGGGATATTAAGTCTTTCTTATCATTGCCTGTAGGAATCGTAAAATAACAATTATTAAATCCTTCATAAGAAAGAGTAGTGGTGGTGAGATACTATAGTGTAACCAAAATGTCATGCACCTGTCCTGGTTTGGGTGAGAACAGAGCTGGTTCTGTTCAGTGATTTTACTTTTCAGCTCAGTTCTTCTAACTCACTGCACTGTCTGCAGTCAGCAGCCTGTTTTCACAGACAGTGTCTGCTGCTGGCAGGGGTAACACCACATGGTCAGAGTTACTACCAAGGGCTGGTGTGCAGACCAAGGCCACTGCTGGATCTTGTGCACCACAATGGGGGAGCAGGTACCTGCTCCACAGCATCAGTGGTGACAGTGATGTAATTGCCATCAGGGGGAGGGTTGGGTTCAATACTGGTTTTCTATATATTTGTAAATTTTCTGGTTTTATTATTATTATTTTCATTTTCATTCAAGCTCTTCTAGTTTCCTTTTCTAATCACTGAGTCTCTCTCCTTTATTCCCTTTCTCTTCCCCCTTGGGGAGGGAATGGGGTTAACAGAGAGCATCTGTTATAGGTCTAAGGGGCCGCCCTGACCCTAACCTGTGACAGATTTATTGGCACCCAGTGTGGGGCTTGACGATCAGAGCTCTGACAGATTGACCGAATAGTTCAAATTCTGGCTCGCTCACTTGAGAGAGTAACACTTTTTTCCTGAGCGTCTTTAAGAATTGGAAATTAAAACAGGCTGGCTAAATGATGTCATTTCTGAGAGCAGTGTCAATTTGTGTCTTTTTAACACTTCTTTTAGTTAAATGTAATTTCTTTTAGTTAAAGTAAAAAAAGTAATTTCTTTTAGTTAAATGCTGTACTCTTCCCTTATGTGCCGTATGTGCTATGTTATTGTTTGCTTGTTCTCACTGTTTATCTGAAAGCTCTCGGATTTGGGTGATGGGTGAAAGCTGCTGCTTTCCTGTGGTGTTTATCTCTGATTTATGTTACGCTGAATTGGGCAGCGGGTGCGTCTCTGTACCACAGGCATTACATAGTGGATTTCATAACTAGGAATACTTTTGGTTTTATCTCAGGAAGTTATACTCATCCCCTGTATGCTAATCTAACTCCACCGGATTTTAGAACTCCATTAAATTGTGAGGATTGTGGACATGGTTATTACCAAAATATCATATTATTGTTATTATTTTCTAACGTTTTCACTTTGTGGCATCAGATTAGTCATCAGTACAGTTATACCAGTCAGGCAGCCACCAAAAAATGTAGAGTGTGTTCTGCTTCCCTGCAACATTCTGTGATATGCTCTGTAGTTATCCAGACTTCATGAGGTTCTGTGATGTGCAGGAAATGTACTGCAACTGTTCGGGCTTCTCAAGCCCCACCCCAGCAAGCCCTGACCCTGAACTGTGACAGCACTGGTAACCATTTTGTAATTTAGAGAAAGGACACATCTCAGGATGAGCATTTCATCCGGCATATTTTGTGCTGAAAAACACTTCATAGAATCTTTTGTTGCAAAGTTTTAGAAAAAAAGTTTATTAATACTTAAAATTGTTTGAATATTTATTTCTCTTTGTTTCAGACACTACTGGAAAATATGGAAAGATTCACTATGTGAAATTTATGGCAATATCTCTTAAAATTAGGTTATAATTATAGTGTTATGGTGCACATACATCCACATTTGAATGTTTTTTCTACCATCAATGGGTACCGTGCCCTGCAAAAGGATAATGCAAGAACAGCAGCTCTTGCTGATCATTTTAGCTGGATGTGATTTCATACTTCTGCCAATTTGCAGATTTTTTTTTTTTTTTTTTTTTTTTTTTAAAGTCTTGGATCTTGTCAGGGCGGTGAAATACAAAATTATAAACTTCTGTGCTGCAATAGAGTATGGAATACAGTTACAATTTTTGTTCACCTGGGTTTTTTGTGGTACCTCTTTTTATTTTTGTATTACAGAAATATTTATTATCAGACAAAAATTCTACCTTCAAATATGTGCAGAAATTCTCATTCACATCAAAGGAAACTCTATCTATGCAGTAAACTCTAGGTCTTATTTTTGATAAAAAAAATAATTAAATGTAACACAGTGAAAGGTGTTTGTTTCAAATAGGACAGGTAGGTGTCCTGAATAGCAAATATGCAAAAGTTTTTAAATATTGCGGCAAAGAGGTGTTAATATATTGCCATTCTACAAAGCTCAACAGAACGTTTTGATCAAATCTTTTGCATTTAATGATATCAGATAGAGTTAAAATAAATTCTTCTCATATCAAAATAAACAGTAAATAAGATACTTTTTTTATTGGTGCATGGTTTTAGTTGCAGCATTTTTTCCATATAAAAGATACTAGAAATTTAGGAATAAATACATTAAAAATGTCTACAACTATTCAGTTCATGGGGAGGAACTCAATATCCCATGAATGCTCTTCTCATTTCATTCATTTGGCCAGGTGACATCTGTAGCACAAATTTATATTGCTCTTATTCAACACCAGTCTTGGTTTCTCCTTACTTATCAGTCTGACATTCTGGTAACCAGCATATGGTGTTCAGTAAAGAGATCAAAGTAAATTACTGCACACTGGTATGATAGCCTAAGGTGCAGTACCTTAAATTAAAAATGGGAGATACTGCCTGTATCATACTTTGTATCAGCTAGACTAGTTACAACACTTATTCAAGATCTCTCAGCTATATCCAGTTTCTTAGCTGTGTCTTGATTATTGGAATATTTTTACCATAACATTGTATTTAAGTCCAGATTAAATTTTAACATTCTGTAATTTCTCCACTGAGAGTTCCTCTGCTATTGCTATTCTGCTTAATTTAAGACACATTCTTGAGATGTATCTCAAACAAGGTTAAGGAATGGATATAATTAAGGAATATAGAATGAATACAGATATAATTAGGGAGAACAATGGACAGATACTGCAACTTTCTTGATATTTTTACCATTTTGCTGAGTGTTTAATTGAAGATTTTGCTTTCTAAATAAGAGAAAGAGAACTGTCCTTTCTAGGGAGGGTGAAAGATATGCTTTTATGGAAAGCAAACAGGCAATGAAGCATAACAGATTTTAGAAGCCTGTAGAAATATTGCAGTGGGTCACTTTTACAAATTATGGAACAGAAAATCGGGTTTAAAATTACAGTCATCCACAAATTATATCTCCATAAGAGATGATGTAGTCCCTCTTAATTTAAAGCTGGACTAGAATGGTGTAATCATCTTCACTGAAATTGCAATCTCACTATCATACTGTTACAGTTACAAGAAAATACTGAGATTTTGGAAACAGAAATCTAGCAACGATTTTTTGTTTGTTTTGTTTGTATGTTTTTGTTAAAATAATAGTGTTGGTATCACAAATTCCATCTGCACTTGAGACCTTATCCATGCTTTGAGAATGGCTACTGACAGTGTCTGTTATCCCTTTATGTCCAATATTAATATTGACTCTTTTTCTCTCTGTATGACTGCAATATATAGTAATATATTCTGTGTAATAATTAGTGACATATGCAAACTGTATGGAGGTATGATATGAAATGAGAGTATTTTGGTGAAGAGACAGCTAGTAGAAACAAAAGAGGCATAAGTAAGTAGAAGAGAAAATCATGAGTAATAGGAATTCTCAACACATTTCTGTGATTTCCTTGTTCCACTTAGATCAGACTGAATTGATTTGCAACAGTAGGTGCACCAGCACTTCTTTTTGCCTTCTACTGCCTCAGACCATTGACACGTCTAAATAAACAAGGTGGGAGACCATAGTCTAGCTTTGAGACCAAACTGTATGTCATTATCCTTGGCTTTTCTCTTGTCCTGTGTGGTGAGACAGTTGTCTTAAGAAGCAGAAATATCTCTATTTATTTATATTCTTTTCCCTTTTCAAAATGCCTGAAATAAGGTGAAGATGGAACCACATGATTTTTTCTTTTTTTGCAAGAAATGGATGGCATGTAGTGAAATCCCTGTGGCAAGCAAGTGTGGTTCAGAGCAAGTCAGGCATGTAAGAGTCTGGAAATTCATGAGCAAATTTGAGTTGTATTGAAGAGACAAGTTTAATGTACATGGAAGACTGCAGTTATTTGTACAGACTGTTGTATGTGATGTCTCACTTGATGACTCATGTGACATACGGTGAGGTCTGAGCTTGTGGAAGTACCTTTTCTACTTCCTGATCCCATCTGATCCTTGCTGAGCTTGTGTTAGCTTTCTTGTTGTTAAGCTTGTGTTAGCTTTATCTCTGAGAATAAAACTTCTATTTAAATAGAGGTCATGAGAAACAAAACAACCAAAAAGCTGTTATAGATTTTTAACGATGCTTATAAGCTCTTCTGTGAAGCTGCATGAAGTTGATGATACTTATGTACATCCTTATTTACAATAGTCCTGTACCCACAGAAACAATTATTATGTGTATGGATTTTTCTACCACAACAGGCTTATTCAATAAGGTCTGAGTCACCGAATTTAAAGCAAGCAATAACTTTTTCTCTGCTGGCCTGAATTAAAATGAATAGAGTTATTACTTTCCAGAATATTAACTGAATCTTCTATCCTTTTACAAGACAAAGTATAATATATTTTTCTTTTGTTTGTTCATTTGATCTCAGTCATATATGCAATTTTATATAAAAAAATATTTCTATTCCTATGTACTTTTTTGTTTTCTTTTTTTGGGGGGGGTTTAATGTTTTGGTTTTTTTGGATGGTTGTTTGTTTTGCCCTTTTTTTTTTTTTTTTTCTGGGGGGGCATTTCTAATTACCTCAACCCCCTAAAAGTAAGATAATGATCAATTTAGTAGAAATGCACTAAAATACTTGACTGAGCTATATAAAATTATTCTGCCAAAACGGAAGTGATTGTCTAAAGAATCAGATAGGAGATAGCAATTCTTTAGTTCTATAAAGTAATATCAAGAATTCTTCTCTAATCTTATATAATCTAATTATTTTGAAATATATCAATCTGAAGGTCTCCTCATCACAGTGTTTATCCTCTCTAATAGCCTTCTATGGCATTAAAAATGTGCAAGGCTTTTAAAATCAAGAGAGTTTTAGGGAAATTGTAATTCAAATGCAGAAATGATGCATATGCAAATAGGAAGTAGAGGATATGCAAAAAGAAAACTTCATTTTTAAAGGGAAGGAGTGATAATCACCCAAAAGGAGATACAAATAGATTTAAAGTTCCAATCTGCATATCCTTGATTCTCCCCTTCATCTAAATATGAAAGATGGAGACGTGGTATAGCTTCATAATCATGATTAAATCACAAGACACAGCAGAATGCACACTGATCAATATTAATGTCGAAATTAAAATTTTGTTATTAACCTAATTAAATCAAACTTGAATGCGCAACAGGACTCGGTGTCTTAGTATCATCTATCTCCCAGTTCTTCAGCTGCAAAATTTGTCTTTCTCTACATGTTTACTAAAACTTCATAGGAAATGGTTGTGAACTGGTACTACAGAGAACACTACTGGGTGCATGCCTGTGTCATTGCAAGAGTAAGGACTCCATATTTGGGAGCTCTACAAGTGGGATGATAATTATTTCACTTCTTTGAATGAAATTTTCCTCACCAAGCAAAAGGAAAGGTATTTTTCTTTTCTTATGTCCTTTTTTTTTTTATTTCTTTCTTTTTTTCTTTCTCCTGCCTTTGTTCTGGATGTATCTTGACATTTTGTGGGGTTTTTTTGATACCTAAAACAAAGGCCAGTAACTTCTGTGAATACAATTAGGCCATGTGTGCTGTACAAAACAGTTTATTTCTTGGGACCTCCAGACTACTTTTCTACATGTTTTCTGTAGAGTCAATTTTAACTGATTTCTAGTCTATGACAGTAAATAAATAGAATAAAAATAGAACAAAATAGAACAGTAAATAGAAAGAAGTACTTCACTGAAATTATTTTGAGAATCTGGTGCTAGAGTTTTGAAGTATGCTTTCTGCTGCATGTAACTTCTCCACATTAAAAAAAAAAACAAACCAAAACCCAAAAAAAAACAGAGAAAAAAAAAATCCAAAATCAGACCTTTCTACTTTAGTCCTCAGAAAAATGAAGGTATTTGAGCACATAATGACTTGTTCTGTATTATAAAGTACCCTTTAGTAGTAATATCCCTTCTCAAGGACTGATCCAGCAGATAACCAATGTATAAACTGAAAAAAAGCTGCTTCATTGAAGCCCTAGCTACAAGCTTTCTTTTTTGGGTGTTTGGAAACTGCAGGTCCAATAGAGTTGATGAGTGTGCACTCTGTCTCACTGTTTTAACATCATGTATCACTGGCTTACTTTTTGTTGTAAGAGGCTGTGAAAGTTCTGTTATACTGACATTTGTCTCACAAAGTCACCACTTGAAAGATTTTAATTAGCTTTACTTCTGTACTGGGATCAGTTTTGTGATATAAGTCCATTAGTCTCTTTTTTATGTATGTATCGCACTTACATTTTTCAGTTCTGGTCTGAAAGTCTAGCCATAGAAGAAACAATGTTTCCTCTCCTCTGAAACCTGCTAGAAGCACTTTATCTGTCAAATTATATTTTCTTATGGATTCTTCTTTTCTGAAGAGCTTGACATGAGAAGATTAGGGTATAAAATCTCCTTTATGGAATGCTTTCTGAGAAATGTCATTGCTTGTACATGCCAGAAACATTTCCAATACTGTTGTTGCTATATTTGATAAATCTGATGTAAAAAAAAATGTGACAAAAATCTAGAATTTACATCTCTTTCTTAGCAACCCATTTTTTTCTGGTGTTGTGACTTGCATATGTATATATCTACACATATACATATGTATATATTTATATATACAATCAGACACAACACTCCTAAGCTTGAAAGAGACCAAGAACTTCAATACTTGGCTTGATAGGTGAGAGCCATATATAGACGACTGCAATATCTGAAAAATTAAGTCATCTCAGTCAAAGCTGAATACCTTTTTGTTGTTGTTCTGAAATGCTCTAGGAATATTATAGAACAGCGGAAGAAAACATTGAAGGAGCTTCTCTTGTATACTTCCTCTTATATTTCTCTGCATATCTCCAAATTGATCCTGAAAAAAAAAGTCATAGGAGATAGGACAGGAGTCTGTAAAATACTGATTTGAATAAACATGGAACAGGGAATAACTATTTATTCTTTCTCAGACTACAAGAACCAGACTTACCAAAGGAAGGGATCAAGTTGTGTTTAGAGTAAATGCAAGCAGGTACTTTTTCACACAGTATGTATTTAACTTGAGTCATCACTTTGCAGACAGCAAATTTTACTTGTTTTCTAAAAATAGATCATAGAAATTCATATGGAAAAAAGAAGACCAAAGGAGAGTAAACATGAAAAATACAATGCAGAAAGTCCATAAAATACAAAGTGCTGCAAACTAGTGGAATATACCAAAGCAGCTAAAGAATAGACTGGGGGAAGGACTACTGATGTACTGTCCTCCCACATGCTCCACCAAAACCTTGTCAAAACCAGAACAAAGTCAGTTAAGCCTTTTTATTTTTATGATACAATCTCTGTTTTCTACATTTTCCTCAAAGTGTTAAATCCCCCTTTCTCTTTCTCATTTCACTTACTTGAAACTGTGCTTTTTCATTCTGAACTCCCTACTATTTTTTCTGTTTCACATCCTATCCTACCTCATCTACCATCAAAGATTATTACCAGTGATCAATATCCTCTCCCAAGATATCTATTTCCCCTCCTGCATAAACTCCTGAGACATTCATCACTCTGCTTTAATCTTTTCCATCTAGTGGTGTTTCTACCCACTCATCCATTCAACAGGCCTATGGAGAGGAGTACTGACATTTCTTATTTGCTGCATCTACTTTATTCTCAGCAATGCCATGGAGGCAGAACGTGGGTGATGAGCGGGAATGCACTACATTGATGTGTGTGATGTGCCACAGAGCAAGCTGCTATCATCTTGTCCTTTCTTTTTCATTCCAGCTTGCCCAAACAGAGCAAAATCCAGCAAGACTAGAAATGAAAGATAAAGCACCATCTAAAAGCTCTGTCGCTAGAAGTGACCTGCTCAGATATTAGATAATATGAGTGTTTTGCTACCTTTCTATCTCTAGATGGCATTCTATACATCACATAATAAGACAGTGCTAGTAACATCTGCTTAATAATACATTGTGCCTAATGAAATGAGGCTCATCTATGCATTACTGTTGAAGTATTTCACAGTGGCAGTGGGCTTTCTTATCTGTGTTCTTCTCTTGGAGACTTTACCATTTTTAAATGGTTCAGGAGACATCCAATGCACATTAGAAGTATATAGGGATCTCTTTACCAGCTGGTTACTCCAAGGATTTCCAAATTCCTCTAAACTGAAACGGAAAGTAGATATAAGGCATTGTCAGTACCCGGTGATTGTATATTAGTGGCTGTGGAACTCCACTGTACAGTTTCTTAAATTCAGTTCTTCTAACTAACTGAAAAGTAAAATCACTGAACAGAATTAGTTTTGTTCTCACTCAAACCAGGACACACACCGCTTTAATCACATAATTGTGTTTCAAGAGACAATATGTGCCAAGTCCAGAGGCACTCATCAGGCATTCTGTAGCCAGTAGACAATACTTAGCATACACGTACATATACAAATGTTTCCTTTCAGCTACAAAAGCTAATCAGTGGTTACTCTTAATTAAAAATTAATCTGAACAAGCAAAAAGGAGAGTAAAGAAACACCTTTTAGCTTTTTATTTCTTATCCCATAAATCTCTTACTGTGTTTCATTGTATGGAAAGAGAGGTTGATCTCTCTTAGATTAGACACTCTCCACAGTGCTATGCTATACAGATTTGGCTCAATTTTACTCCCCCTTTGATAAACCTAACTTTGGATGTGAAGCTTCAGATCAAGAAATAGTTATGTAGTGAAACATTGACTGTAGAAATGCATAATATTAATCATAAATTTTTAGTGGTTTTCTTTCTATGTACTTTTTTTTTCCCTATGCATTGGATATAAAAGACTGAATAAAGAACACCACAAGTCAAAATGTAAACAAAGTATTAAATGAAAAGAGAAATAATTGATTGTGTGCGTTAAGCTGCATTATTTCAGATATTATTTTCCTGTTTCTCTTTTCCTTTTATCTTCCTTTTCCTTTCATCTTCATTTTAATTTTCCTTTTTCCTTTTTTCTTTTTCCTTTTCCTTCCTTCTTTTTCTTTTTTCTTTCTTTTTTTTTTTTTTTCCACCCGGAACCATTGCAATATACTGATACATTTCAAATTGGAGGTATTATTTTTCTATTCAGAAAGTTCTTGTTTGCTACAATATGATTTATATAGTAACAGTCATCTTGAAGTGTAACTTAAATAAAAAATGGTAGTCTTTCAAAGATGACACCTAGAAAATGTATTGTCTTATGTTGTTCTGAACTTGTATTCTTTACATGTGGGAGATGCAAAGAAAGAGATTGGAAAATAGCTTGAGGAAACAATCAAGAGGATGATACATACATGCAGAAAGCTAACATGAAAATGGGAGTTCATATCTATCAGTTCAGTGTACCATAAATCACAGATATTTATGTGATGTTTTTTGCTCAGAGCACTTCATGCATGTGAGCATCGCTCGGTATCTTACACCAAGCTTTCTATCTTTAATATAAAGGTGGGTGAACTAAACACATTATCAACTTTTGTTCAGCTTGTTCATGTAGTCAGTTGTTCACGTAGTCCTTACAGTAATGTTAAAAATACAAATATTACCATGGGCAGATGGTGCTTTTGCATCAAGAGCTAAAAGCACCTTTTTCGTTAGACTAATATAATTATACTCACACTGTACAATTACATCAGGAGACCATGTGGAAGTAATCACCAGGCAAAGGTTACAATATTAATTCCAAATTCTGAAGACAAAACATCAAAACCTGAATGAATTGCATGTTGAAATAATTTTTATTAACATCTTGTTGCTACTACTCTAAAAGTGAATATTTGCTTTGACCAGGAAGAAAAATGGTTTGTGAGCTGACTGAGAAAAAAAAATGTTTTAACTTATTTTTCTTCTTTTTTTTTTTTTTGATATTGATATATATGCTTCCCTTTGAAGAAAATGTACTTGCATATTTTTTAACATATGTGTAAAGGCTGCTAGTGTGTAGATTCTGATTTTTATACACCTCTCTCAATATTCCAAAGTTTTTCCATCAACCTCTTTATTTTAGTTGAGCAATGCAAAGATTTTAAAAAACATGACAGTCCTTCAGGTCCTAGTAAAAATTATTTGATGTGCTTTTCTGTTATATCAAGATGTAAACTTTCCTCATTTTTTTCATCTGTATTAGTTAATCCTTCTTCAGGAAAAAATACTAATTCAGAACATGCTTCATAATCTTTTACTGACAAAAATGAAAGCCTTGTTTAACAGTGTAATTCCTTGTGCTATAATTGGACTACAATGCTGAATAGACAATACCTGCATATGTTAAGAGATACTATTTTTTTACCAGTGCCAAAGTCTGTCTTTGGGTATTTGTTTGACGCATTTTTTGAGATGTTTGCCTAATCTAATTTTTTCTAACCACTCTTTATTTATTTTTTTCCTTTCTTTTGGCCTTCATTTTTATCTAAAATGCATCCTAGATAAAAATGCATTACCCAGAATACATTTCCTTCACCTCTCTTCTGTATTAAATAGCCTAACAGATATTTTTCAACTCAGCATCTTCTTTTTCACTAACCTGAGGAAAGAGTTTAAGATGGTCTACCATTAGTAAATTCCCTTTTAGTCTCCTGACATTTTTCAATACATATAATTTGCTATTTTTTTCATAAAAGGATAAAGATTATGGTCTGGTAGACATTCAGATGAATTACTACAGAACACAGCAAATCACTTGCTGGTATTTTTGTTTCTTAACTATTGATCTTGTAAAACGTTCCAGTTCTATCTTAGCTATAACTGTAATAGGTATCCACATCACATCTTTTACTGTTCTTTATTTGATCATTTAAGTCTCTCTCTCTTTTACCTCTTTTTTTTTTTTTTTTTTTTTTTTTTTTTTCCCCAATAAAAAAATACTTTTGGTACTCTAGAAAGAAGGTCAGCACCTGCAATTTATAAAAGCATTATAAAATGAAAAGTGTAATAAAAAACCCAAATGACAACAGGTAAATTCAAGTCATGCTGAAAATTTTATCAATAGCACTCCTAAATATGATGATGAGATCAGAAACTAATATAGACGAATTTATGTTATTGCTAATACAAAAAGATGATTCTTTGGATTTTTAAGTGTAGCTATGATATTGTATATAGGGGTATTTATTTTCTTTTTTTCCTTTTTCTCTCTTTTTGCAGTGTGACTGAAGATTATCACAAGAGCTAGACTGTTTCATGACAGCCTGTAGCACATTTATGTGAGGTAGTGCTTGGTTTTGCTGTTGAGTCAATGACTATGATCTAACTTTGAATTTGGAACTAAATTTGAAATAGATCCTGCTTTGAATAAAGAGTAAGACCAGATGACCTCCAGAGACACCTTTAAGAGAAACTCCTGTCTCAAATAGTGGAAATATTTTATTTGTTCAGTGCTGCTTTTCTGTACCTTATATTACACTATTTGCCTTCCTTTGATACCTGTACATCAGCTACTATCTTATTTCTAACATAATTTATTTTCTTTTATTTTGTGTTGTATGTGTCATCATTGCTTGAAGTGTATCTACATAAGTGTCTTATTTCAGAGTTGTGCATGGGGAGTAGATATGATGATAATTACACTTAACTCACTTTGGTTTACAGCTTGGTCACTTGGAGTAGTCTTGGACTGTGCAAAGTACATTTTTTCAACATGGAACTGAGCTGGAAAATGTATTGCAGCAGCTCATAGATATTTAGTTCATGGGACCAGACTAAAGATACCCTCGACCCAAAAATGTGTGTGGTGTGGACTAAGTATCATCAGCACCAGCTGCTTTCTCTCACAAAACTGCTCCAATGTGTCCACACTTTTACTCAAGTAGACTTAGCTTTAGTGCCTTGAGAACTAATATTCAGTGAACAACAGCTTTCCCAATCCTTCACCAATTTAACTAACTTTTGTAAGTTAAACCGTGATTATGAAGATCGAGGAAGACTGAGGGGTTGAAGGGGTATGATAAAAAGTCCAGTCCTGGGTTCTGTCCACGTAGGTATTTCCTTTTAAGGATGTTATTTGTATACATGTTTCCTACTGAAACAAGAAGAGAAAGAGATAATTAGTTGTTTCTTTCATCCAAATGCAATACATACTGTCTGAGGTGTACTTGTTCTTTTTGTTTCTTTTTGGCATTCTTAGGTGCTGTTATGGGTAGTCGTGCTTCAGCTATCAATAAATGCAAGTGCCTACAAAATGAAACTGGATCATTTATAAAGCTATCTACTGCTGGTGACATATGTATGTGTGTGCTTTTAGAAAAAGTCTACATGGGCAAATCCAAGCATCTCTATTGAAAAAATGGCTAAGTGGCCAGGTTTTAGGCAGTAAGAGTCTGGAATAATGGCGAGTGGTAAGAAAACATTAAGACCTATATATTTCATAATGAAACATAATTGTAGTATGTTACATTTGAAAGAAATTATTAACTTGCCTATTCTTTTAGAATTTGAGAGCATAAATGGTGCACTTCCTATTTTTTGGCTGCTGAGTGGAGGAGGTGTTTTGTTTAATTTTTTTTCCAGCTCTGAGAGTAATATTGATGCACGTGTCTTGATTTCTCATAAAACAAATAGAAATTTATGGAAAACTAAATCAAATGTCTAAACTGGTTGCACTTTGTACTGTCAAAATATTATGAATTGATTTTTATATTTACTGTAGTAACCATGCTGTAATGAATTATTTGCTGATTATAATTAATTTCAATTCATACTTGTGTAGTATGTCCACTTATCAAACAATAATATTGTAGCTTTTCTCCTTCCTCCCTTTACTGTGCAAACTCATGTTTAGTGGTTGTCAGGTCTTTTTCTAGAAATATAATTCTCTTCATCTAAATTCTTTCTTTCTGAGTGACTGAGAACCTTTTTCTCTAATCCCAGTTAAATATAAGCAATGCCCATCTGACATCTGAAAATGTCCCCCATCTGTGGGGACAAATAAGAA
>JANHFX010023185.1:0-19450 GCA_027560015.1 Chloroceryle amazona | reverse complement strand
TCTGTGAAAACAGGCTGCTGACTTCAGACAGTGCAGTGAGTTAGAACTGAGCTGAAAAGTAAAATCACTGAACAGAACCAGCTCTGTTCTCACCCAAACCAGGTCAGTAGTGCTTTTAAATGACATAGACCTTGAATATTTGAAGTGGTTTTTGGCAATTCATGTGTGAATGTGTGCAGCAGGTATTATCTTCCAATTTTCTCTTCAGTAATAATAATGATAATAACAACAGTAATAATAACTCTAAACATTTATTTTATACTTAATACCTTATTAAAAACTTGAAGAGGAAATTTTGAGTGATACAGCTTAATATCATAAATAGTTTACATTAATAATTCATGTTTGGTTATCTGCCATTCTGCTATAGATTACCAGAAAAGTCAGTATTGTGATTACTAAAGTAAACAATTAAATAACATTTCTTTTCAGTTTAAACGTGACGCTTAATCATGAGGTGTTTGAGAATCGAGTTGTTATATCATGCTGGCATTCCCTGGAAGATAACAACTAGATTGTGTTAAGTCTGTGGTGTGGTTTAACCCTAGCCAGCAGCTAATCACCACACAGTGGCTTGATCACTTCTCCCTTCTCACTCATCCCAATGGGATGGGAGAAAAATTGAAACCAAGTAAAACTTGTGGGTTGAGATAGAAACACTTTAAAAATTTAAATAAAATTAAAATATAATAACAGCAATAATAATTGTAATAAAAAGGAAGATAACAATAGAGAGAGAGAAATAAAACCCAAGAAAGACAAGTCATGAACAATGCAATTGCTCACCACTCACTGAATGGACAGTCCAAGGACAGTCCATGAGCAGGGATCCACCCCTCCCAACCAACTCCCCGCAGTGTATACACTGAACATGCTCTCATATGGTATGGAATATTTCTTTGGCCAGTTTGGGTCAATTGTCCTGGCTGTGTCCCTTCCCAACTTCTTGTGCCCTTCTAGCCTGCTGGTTGGCAGGGCATGAGAAACTGAAAAGTCCTTGATTTAGGATGAACACTCTTCAGCAGGATCTAAAAACATCAGTGTGATATCAACATTATTCTCATACTAAATCCAAACTACAGCAGTGTACCAGCTACTAAGAAGAAAATTAACTCATATTTCACCTGAAACCAGGAGAGTTTGGCTTCTAATTTTTTTTTTTTGTAAAAGTAGATCCTCAGTTCATTGTCCATGACATTAATCTAATTTTTGCCTGCAGCACAGTGTGTTTGGTCCTATTATCCACTACACATCCTTTTAGCAATTAAGATATTCCCAGTCAAGTATAATTGGCAAAATTATTTCTGTTGCTGCTGTCCCTTCTAATATGCATGCTTATGACCACCTGGTATAAACGGCTGTTGAAATTTTAATAGTCAAGTTATCAGCTTTTTCTATGCATATGGAATGATTAGCACAGCTTGTATTATGAAAAAAGTTAATCTTTAGACTCACTATTAGTTTCATTTGCAGCATTAGCAAGTAAAACATAGCTCTAAGCCATCAATTTTTTAAAAAAAATAAATTTACTTTGCATGTCCACATAATTCCATGCCACATTTAGGGTTTTTTTTCACAGTTACATAAGGTGCAAAACTAGTGCAGATTCCTGCTTTGTCAGAAGTTTCTCTGGATTACTATTTAGAATTGCATTCTAAGTATGAATGACAGAAACTCTTCCTATAACCATTTTCCAGAATACTGCTTTTGTGTGTGTTGTCTTCTTTCCTCTCTTTTATTGTTGTTTGTTTTGATTTCCTTAGGAAAAATCAGTTGAGACAATCTGTGGTGAAAGGGAAGATTGGAAAAGTCTGTACTTGACCCTCATTAGAGGAATTGATCTGTGTCATCATGAGAAATAAATCTGAACATAGCTTGCATTAATTCCTCACTAGAATATATTTTGGTCATGGGTGGGTAGCTACCTTTGCTGTTTTCAATAAGTAACTCTTACAGGCTCAAATTCCCCAGATAGAAAAGTCCCTTCCTTCCAAAATCCTGACAGTTTTAAGTGAAATATCAATCAGTTAAGTCTGGCACTTCAAGAGCGTATGATTATGCGTGACTGGCACTGTGAGGAAGCTATTATCAGTGGAAAGCATTGGTGTGGAAGCTGCCAGTAGGCTGCCTATTGTTTCAGAAGGTCAGACAAAAAACGAATTTTCAAGTTTAAATTTAACCATAAAAAACACCTAGGTGTAAGTTTCTGGCCTAATGCTCATAAAATCATCAAATGGTTTGGGTTGGAAGGGACCTTAAATATCATCTAGTTCCCACTGCCCTGCCATGGGCAGGGGCACCTCCCACAAGACCAGGTTACACTAGGCCCCTTCCAACTTAATATTGAACACATGCAATGATGGAGTAACCACAGCTTCTCTGGGCAGCCTGTTCCAGTGTCTCACCACTGCTGCTCATTATAAGTTCATGACAGTTATAAAATAGGGCTCTCAGTCCCTCAACAACACAATCTGCTTTTTATTGTTATTATTATTTAAAAGACAAAATATAGATGCATTTTCCAGTGATCTGAAAGGAGGGTACCTTTCAGCTTAAACTGGCAGCCCCTGATATCTACCCAGGCTGGGGGATGAAGTGATTGAGAACAGCCCTGCCAAGAAGGGCTTGGGGGTGCTGGTGGATGAAAAGCTGGACATGAGTCAGCAGTGTGCACTCACGGCCCAGAACGCCAAACTGTATCCTGGGCTGCATCAAAAGAAGCATAGCCAGCAGGTCAAGGGAGGTGATTCTGCCCCTCATCTCTGCTCTGGTGAGATCCCATCTGAAGCACTGTGTCCAGCTCTGGACTCCTCAGCACAAGAAGGACATGGACCCATTGAAGTATGTCCAGGAGAGGCCACAAAAATAATCCAAGGGCTGGAACACCTCTGCTGCAAAGAGGCTGAGAGAGTTAGGGTTGTTCAGCCTGGAGAAGAGAAGACTCCAGGGAAACCTTATTGTGGCCTTTCAGAACATAAAGGGGCACTATAAGAAAGATGGGGACAAACTTTTTAGCAGGGCTTTTTCTGACAGGACAAGGGGTGATGAATTTAAATGAAAACACTAGAGAGAAGCAAGAGACTTCTTTACATTGAGGATGGTGAGACCCTGGCATAGGTTGCCCAGAGAGGTGGTAGATGCTCTATCCCTGGAAACGTTGCAGGTCAGGTTGGACGAGGCTCTGAGCAGCTCTTCAAGTTGAAGGTCTCTTTCCTCACTGCAGGGGAGTTGGACTAGATGATGTTTAAAGGTCCCTTCCAACCCAAACAATTCTAAGATTCTATGGCTATTACAGTATTTCAAGTTTGAAAAGATATTTATCGTATGGTACAATTAAAATACAGAAGAAATATTAATACTTCAGCTCAGAAATCTTGAACTTTGATATCCTGCAAGAGGTCTTGAGAATGAAGGATATTTGGCAAGATGGGTTCTTATTCTAAGCCTACAGATATATATAAGCAAAATTAATCTAAGGATGCACTTCAATAGACCAATACATATAATTGATCTTGATGGGTCTGAACCTGGCATGCAAACATCATGCAGCAGAATTGATAGAGGGATCCTTAGAAAAAAAATGAAAAAAACCCCCTCATCTCACGTTCAGCCTGTTTCTTGTTTCTTCCTTGTAATTACTGTATCCCTCCATAGTTCCGTTGATTTTTTTGTTGCTATTGTTGTTTCCTTTTTCAAGTACTCTGCTTTTACAACATGCCATACAAGAATTGTAGCTTGTTAGAAACAAATTATGCATGAATAACATAAGGAGGTTATTTTAAAACACCTGAAATACCAAAGATCTTGTGTCTACTAGGTAAACACTTGCAAACATTCTGTTTGAAAGATTTTTTTTTTTTTTTTTAACATATACTTCCCTCTTGATCACACAGCTTCAGCATCTTCCCTAAGGAAATAGACTTTGTGTAACGTCAATGTGCTGAAGATATTCCTACAGATGATTACACATACTTCACAAACATTTTGAGAGACTAAATTCTTTAAAATATGATTTAAAGTATCAGAGGGATAAATAATCACATAGAGCAACATCTTGCCTTCAGATGATGGAGTAATTGGTCATATTTTGGTTTCACTTTATTAAACTTTTTGTACCACCTAAAATATTCTCACATTATTGTATGAATAATTTGTGCAGCTGTTACAGAGAAGGTGCTAGTTTAAGAAAAGATTAGAGACTTCTGTAAGAAGAGACCAAAGTCTGTGATACTTGGTAATTTATTACCCCTACATGTTGTTAAGGCGCGATGTGGTTGATGTTAAGCTATACTGAAAATGATTCCTGTGTTTGTACTAGATCACTACTGTAAAAGATTCAGTCAACTTTGTGAGGTAATGGAGAGGGATGATAACTGATCAAAGTTCTTTCTGGTTTTAAATTACTAGCTTCTACAAAATCTTTCCCTTCTATTGCTTCCATGAGCTGTTTCTGCTTTCCTAAAGGGAGGACATTAGAGCAGGTTTAAGTCAAGCAGATGCATCCTTTCTCCTGTTCCTTCCCTTCTTTTGGATTACAGAAGCTTCAGGGAGAAGCTCTCATGGCTCTCTGGAATGGATATGTGTAGTTGTGTTGAGTCACATGGTAACATCCTTCTTTTGCAGTGCTCTCAGAAGCATTGTGAGGAAGTCAGCTGAAAAGGCAAAGCTTTGGATATCTGTCTAGGGGTTTTGAGAGGAGCCTGGGACTGTCAAGGGGAAGAGTTCAGTGTAAAAACCTACTCACTATGGTCCTGCTTTGCAAGTGATATTTCATCTGCAACAAGCATAGCAGTAAGGGCCTGTGGAGATGTCTTTATCAGGGTTTCTCAGCTCTGTCACACTGGCAGAGTTGTCTTTCAAGGCTTTCCAGAGAATATGGCATTTTCTAGTCACTCAGAAATGACTTATTGTTGGAGATAATTTCTGGTTTGTTTTTTTACAGGTTTCTCTTCCTGGCTGTACCTTCTCATTTTCAGGGCAATAAGTGTTCTTAAATTGTTTCAAACTATTAAGCAGTTTCTGGACAGACATGGCAAATACATAGAGATGTAAATGACTGCATCTATAAAAAACAAGTGTAGAAGTTATTTTGGGTCAAACAAACAAAAGAAACCTTATGATGCTAGTAAATGGCAACCTCTAGCAATAAGTATTGAATTGATGGATTATATTCATGGATTTGTGGTCCTAGTTTTTAAAGCTCAAATGAATGAATATTTTTAACTTTAGCTTTAAATGGCACTTGGAACTCTTCCCAGTATCTCAACAAATTTTCTGACAAAGGTAGTTAACTAAAAAACTCATGTCTCTGGGATTGGCCTATTTATGCCATAAAATAATATACCAAAGCTTCCATGATAAGGTCTTAATACAAGGCCAAAGGCAAAAACTTAAGAAAAGTGGAGAATTTGTATCTTTAATAAAAGATTTTTGCTTGCTGGTCATGCAGGATATCAGTGACAAAGATTAGAATAAAAAGTAGGTTAAAAAGTTATTTTGGTTTGTTTAGTTTTTCTTTCCTTCCTGTGAAGATCCAAGAAGCTACAATGTCAGTCATTTATTCCTTTTTATTAAGAAACAAAGTGAAAAAGTAAGAAAAGACTGACAAGATGTCCTGGAGGAGCATGCTATAGTCAGGAGGAAACACCTTCCTTACACTAATCAATAAGTCTGGCATGTATGTCTTCTGTGAACATTCAATTTGGGAAAAAAAGATTTGGAACTAATATATTTTATTATTTTATCATTATTATTTTTCTTTTCTGTTTTCACATGACCCATGCTTATGGGAGATTAACAGTTTATGTCAGTGCTAGGGGATAATGAGTTTCTACAGGAACCAGATTTAGACTTATATAAACAAACGAATGCCCTGGCTGTTCGTATTTTACACACAAAGTAAAATAGAATCAACCTTTTCTGTTTACCAAATACAGAGCTGCTAAGCACTTAAAAAGCCTAGCAACTTGTAATTAGCACTACTTACCAAAATCAGGCTTGTTTCAACTCTTGGATTTGTTTTGAGTTGTGTTATTGTCATTACTTTTTGCATAGCTGTACTTACAATTTCCTTTCTAATTAACTCCCATTTTTAAATAGCAATCACTTATGCTAAGAGAGGAAACCCTTGTTTGTATAAAAACCTTCTGTCACTAGGGGTGACTTCCTGAATAAAATGTATACAGTCATTTCATTGCCTTTAATAACTGTTCTCATGGGGAATAATTGTACCGGCACCAGAAATCTAAAGAAAGAATCCTAACTGTCGAAAAAGGAAATGACAAACATACTAAGGATGGGGTGCAGGCTAACAAATAGGGCACTATCCTAAGAAGTCTGGATGTTATTCTTTGGGTGCATTTTTTTTATCATAAGCTCTATGAGATTAAAAATTGTAAATAAATGGGTATTTTCAGATAGTCTTGAGACATTAGACCACTGTCCTGCACTTTCTGTACTGTAGTTTGACAAGTACAGGCTTTTTCTTTTACAGTACACATGACAGTCTGAACTGGTTTTAATTGTGAATTTCAGTGAACGTAGCCTCTGCCTCATATTTGGAGTGAATTTTAGAGAAAACTTCCTTTCAGGTTAATATAATATCACTTTTATTCAAAATTTTAATTTGTGTGAAGTGGCTTTTGGTGATATTGAGAGCTTAAATGGCCTCCTTTTTGTTTTTTTTTTTCTTAACTACTGTTAGGAAAATGAGAATTTCTTAAATTATTTTATTTGTATAACCTAGCACATTCCCTTTTTATTCTGTCTGCCTTCTAGATGTAAAGAAATAAAACTTGGTAGTGCTCAGTCTTTACTGGAAACTTCTGCCATTTTAATGTCCCAGATAAACTACTATTTTGAATTAGATTTTTTTTTACATTGTTATAATTAGTGATGATGTAGTTATCAGTGGAATTCAACAATGTTTGTGCTTCTGCTTGTTTGTATAAAACCCATTTGGTTTTATATTTTATACAAATGAAACAAAACTAGAGAAAGGAAGAAGAACTTAGTTTACTTCTTACATTGGTTATTAACATCATGAAGGCTTACAAAGTTTTCTGTTTTAGTACCTTTGAGTTCTGTTTTGCCAAACACCTTCAGCACAGAAACTGATTATCGTGTCAAATGTCATGTTTTGCATTATCTCATACAAATTATTTTTACTGACAGCTGGTTATTTTAACTTATTTCAAACTGATTAATTCCTAGATGTACGAACACTCCTGTTAGATCTTTGCTGCTGATGTGGAGATTTAGTTGCATATTTCTCAGTGATACAGTGAAATAGTGATACATAGAGTCTCAGAATGACTGACAGTTCCAATTTTCTGTTAATTTGATTTTGGGGTGTTTAGGGATTGTCATATTATAGGTATGACTAGGTGTAGTAATTCAATTTATTCTTATATACACTGGTCTGTTTCTAAGTTGGGAAGGTTCAAATTCAATTAAAGATCAGAAAAAATATTTTAAGAATTGTTTCTGCTTTGTGAGTAATCTCTGTGGGTCTTCAGCTACTTTACTGAAGTACTTCTTGTACTTCAAGCTGGGTAGAAACATGAGTATTTAAAGGTCCTTTTGTGTATATTTTTATCTTTTATGTATCCTTAAGTGTGTATAATCAAACACAGATGTACTGTCTCAAACTTCTAAGAGCTGTGGCTTGAGTAGCAATCCTTACTTATTTCTAGATCTGTTTAACTGCTGTGCAACTCAAATAATCATACTTTAAAACAGTTTTATTCTATTCAGGTACTAGGGACAGTACTTTCTTAATTTGTCTGCTTTGTTTTATCAATATTAACTGTAGAGTTCACAAGTGAATAACTTTCTCAAGGTGACATTGTAGGTGCTTGTCTTTTTTGACATCTGTTGACATAGTACCTACTCCAAATGCAATAATGTGGGCCTCAGCTAAAAAAAAAAATAAGAAAATAAACAAACATTTAACTATCTTACAAGAATTCTTTTTAAATACGTAAAGTTTTTAATGCATTTAATCAATAAGGATCAATTAGTTGTCAAGCACATCTTATGGTACATACTTGAACAGCAACTGCTCTAATGCTTTTTAGACAGCGGAGATTTTCCTTCCTCCCACCCACAGATAACTACAGTGCAAGTACAGGATCTTCTTGTTCTGGGGTGTTCTTCATGCTCTGATGTATACTCCCTTTTTCAGGGTGCTGGTGGTGGTAGTACATTGCCAACTCAGTGCAGCAGAAAAACAGCACTCAGTTGTTACTGATGTTACACTGATCAGGTGGGGATGCACTCCAGTGTCCCCAGGAAAAACATGTATGTTCTATTGACAGGTCTTTGGTGGTATAAACTAACAGGGTACTAGTAAATCAGGTAGTTTCTGGCAATACAAATATTATGTCAAGAAAAAAGGCATCAATTTTGAATTTCTAAACCAATGTGTTTCTATTCATGGAAGGGGGCAACTATTTTCCTTCTGATCCACTCTTTTAGCATCATGTTTCTTGCTTTTAAATGTCTATGTTTTAAGGGGAGGTTCTACAGAGATAGCTCAGTTTTTAATAGATGGTCTGGTGATGTTTTTACTGAAAGTGCAGCTCCTGCTAGAAATACCTCCTTGCTTACAGTTCAGAGAATTCTGGTACACAATATCCTGACTTCATTCTAAATCTGATTTCACACTCTCCAGTTCCTATTCATTGTTTTTCTTATTAACTTTAGATAAGATAGGAACACAAGCTAGAGGCATAGTATTTTCCCCAAGATTTTTCCCTCTGGATGTAATTTACTAAGTTTAATAAAAGCTAAGTGTGAGAACAAATTATCGTATGTCTTTCTGTTATCAGGTCATCAGAAGTTTCTTGGAATTTAGCTTTTCCCCATTGTGTGCTTCAGATGTACTTTTTCAAAATTTCTGTTCTCTCTTCTTGATGCAGAGTGGGTCTGAACAGATCAGTGAAACTGGAGATGGACCTGAAAGCTTCCCTTGAGAGATGTCGACATCAGGTATTAAGACTAAGTGTGTCCTAGTGTTGCCAGGCAACAGCATAACACCTGCTTGTGCAGGAGGTTGACGCATGTGTATGGCACTTCACAGAGAGGAGAAAACTTTGCTGCTCTACACAGGATGCTGTGGGCTAATCAACATACTGTGAATTTACCCAGTGTGGTGATTAAGGCAGTTCTCTGTTGTGCAATATCTCTCTTCTCCAGTGGAACACTCTCTCAGGAGCACATGGAGCAAATGTCACCAAGCTCCTTGTACTTCTTAGTCCCTTTTGCCTTGCATATACTGATGATTTTTTTCTAAGCTTCATCCCAGTGACAGCCTGAAAGTCTAATTGGCAATATACTGCCTGGGGTCATGCTTTAGACTGGTGTGGCTCAAACACCACCCTCTTCCTCATTTTCTCACCTTCCAAAGTGAATCTAGGCCATCTCAGATGCATTTCGCAAAAAAAGTTCCTTCATGAAAAAGTTTATTTGAAAATGCAGAGGGAGAAAAGCAAATATCACTAAATACCATATGCAGCTTATTATCTGGATAATGGTCTCTGTGTTAGTCTCACACTACCTATCTATCTGGCTATGTGTCTTTCAGAAAGTCAGCGCTGTCATGTGAATGTCCATCTTTGCCAAGACTACCTTTTTACCTTCCCGTAATAACTGGAGACTCATGAGGAAACTTTCTATTTCACAGCCTCAGGTAGTCTCAACACAACCAGCCCAAGTACATGAACCATAAAAGGATGTTTGTTGCTTTGTTTTCACTTTGGAAGACACCAGTGCTTTTCTAACATGGCCTTTTTTGTGCCTGTCAATATCTTAACAAAATGCACACTTTCTTTAGGAGGATTTTTGCTCAAATGCTGCAAAAGCCTTCATAGGAGTGATACACTTATTTATACCAAGCACTTAGTTTAATGCCATCTTCTCTATTCAAATCTGATGAAAAGACTAGTTTTGTGTGTTCCTGTTTTTATGAGATTGCTATTTAAATTTTCCTTTATTATTATTATTATTTTTAGTTGTATTAATCTTGCATCATTTATTTCCCTGGTTATTAGCTGAGCACTTCTGTGCTGGCAGCCAAGGGCTAGTGGATTACAGGGTCACAGAAGCAGAAAAACCCTTCTGAAAAAGTTTGTAGCAAAATTGCTAACATTTTTCATAAACTGAACCATCTTCTAATTAAAACCATGCTTTTTAGACTCGCTCTTTCTGATTGGAAGCTGATGCAAAAACTTCCTTCTCTGCTGTTAAACTAAACATACCCATGCCCTTTTGCACCAATCCTTTCCATCAAATACAGTTAAGTGTTTCCTATCCTCATTTCCCATCTCCTGATCTACTTCCTAAGGAATAACAGTATGTCCTTTGCTAACTCTTAGGTTATAACCACGTGACAAATGCAACTCTGTGAGAGCTACCCTAATGCCACAGACCTGTGCCAGCTATCTCCATCTGAGGGGATTACTAGCGTAACCACAACTACCTGATGATAAGTGTTAACACAACTCTACGGCTTCCATACTGCACAAGCCTATATAGAAGCATCTATGAGCACAGGGTACATCTTTCTGCTAGTTTGATGTTCCTTCAGACTGTAGATTCAGTCATTTTCAGCTGGCAGCATCTCTGATTGACTGCTGGTCCCTGTCTCGTGTCAGCACAAGAGTTCATATGGACATTCCTAGTCTCAAGCATTTGATGGCCTCATTAACTCTTACGCCTCATCAAAAGAAGTAAGAGCAAGTAAGAAAGAAGAAAGGATCAGTGGGAAGGGTTTATTTGGCTTCATTGCCAGTTTTTGCCAGGTTAAATTGACTGTGAAACTGTGACAGTAAGAATGAAATTAATTGAGACAGCTAAGCTGGTCTGCTAGCAACCTGCTGCCATCATTTTATATTTTTTTGTACAGCCATCCTGTTTGAGCACACTAGGGCTTTGGGCTACAGCACTCTTCCTTTCTTGCCTCTGTCAAAAGAAGCAGCTGAAGCAAATACTCAATTTTTTCATTGAGCAGTAGTCGTAAGAGTGGCTCATTGTAACCTCCTAAACAAGAAGTATGTGTTGTTCTCCTTTGTTTTTTCCAGGTGGAAAAATAAGATTTTTAGGTAATTTAGTTGCATCTGATTTTACCTGTCAGTTATTGTTCTCTTACTAGCTTAGCCCAAAGTGAAAATGAATAGCACAAAATCTTGGTCACCTTTAAAGCCAGGTTTCTATATTCTGTTGCTAGGAATTTCAGGTCCAGGCAAGTCTTAAATCAGTGAAAAAGACTGAAACACTTATTTGGAAAGAAGTTCTGTTTTGTTTTATTTCTGCATGCACTAGTATGAGTTAAAAAGCAAACATATTCCAGTCTGAGATGTGTAAAAGCTGACTGTAATGTCTTGATATCATTTTGTGGGGGCTATGAGTTCTGAACAGTAGTAAAATATATGATGAAGGGTAGAAAGAGGAAAGGGTTAGGACACACAACTGATCTGACAGTTCTGTTGCACGCTTCCTGAAAGACCCTGTCCCTGTTTTTCATTTCCTTGCCTTGGCTTCCTACCTGTTACATTACACTATTAAGACTTTTTACTCCAATTGCTCATTCAAGATTGCCTTTCAAGAGAACTGTAGTTCTAAAGTTCTGAGCCTCACAACTCATGAAATGTGAAAAATCATGGTTAAGAAAACCTCGTATGGACATAGGATCTCTCATTCAATCTCTTACTTGTTTGTCTGACAAGGAAGTAAAAAAAAAGAATTCCTTATTGAACAAGTAAGACAACGGTTACCACATTATTCTCAACAAGCAGGTGTCTGAAATGTTATAGCTCTCTCTTTATTTAGCGAGGAAAAAAATAAGTAAGTTGGATAATTCTGACTGAAGCTAAATGTGCCACTACTATGACAAGGCTGTTTGTTTGCTGCAGTCATCTATCTGCATGGTAGCTGAAGTAACTGCTTCTTCACATTGGAAAGAGGATTGAATTATACAAGTGAAAAGCATGTTTGTTGTTTGGTGGTTTTGGATTTTTTTAAGCTTATTGTAAAATGTTCCTTCTCAATTGAAAAACAAGGCCAAAAGGACTTTATAGAACATTTCTCTACTCTTTTCCACAAAATAAAAGGCCTCAAGGACTTTGTGTTAGTACTTTCCATTAAGACGACAATCAATATAATTTGCTTATTTAGCAAGACTCAAGGGAAGGCAGAGGATTGTATTTCCTGTAGCACACTAAAGCATCAGTGAGATTGTGATAATTGCTGTGAGATAAAGTGAGGCTAGTGGATTGTGTAAATTGGATGGGTTCATTTAAACTCCTTAGGAGTGGCAGCTTATTACCTTTGCTGATGATTCTGATTGTTCTCTATTTTCTTTATGTCCATTACACCTTCATGTAAAATCTGGTATGCTGGTGTTCATTTTTATATTCTTACTATTCCCTTGTTTTGTTGTTTGTTTTTTTTTTTCAGTGGGGCTGCTATATTATAATAAAGTAGGACAACTATGTCATAAATTAATATCTCTAATAGTTAGACTGTCATCTTGTCTTTGATAACACAATGGCATTACTAAAATTTTCAAGACAAAAATATAGAGGTTAATAATGAAATGTAATGATAACATAACTATAATATTTGATTACTTTATAGTCCTTCACAGTATGAAAACTCTTTTAGAAATTATGGGGGAAATTACTTGTCTTTATAGAATAACCAGTAAAAGAAACTTCAAAACATTGCTTTGTTAGGTTTCCTGACTAAGTACCTAAATGTTATAATTACCTATATGTACTTATTTAGGTTTTACTTCCAAGATAAAATGAGGATCTACCAGCCTTATTACTATATATATGCACAGTAATAATAATAATAAAACAAGACCAAAACCTGAACTACCAGCTGATCTTGAGCTTCTGGGGTCCTGTCTTCACCCTGCAATGAATGCCCATGTTAATGTGCCAGCATGTCTTCTCAGGGACCTGGAGTTATCCATTCAAGAAGAAATTAATTTAGCTGGTTTTATATTTTGGCCAGATTATTTACTTGAAAGAGCTGATCATCTCATCACATGAGTGGCAACTTTTCCCTAAGGGTAGGACTCTAGTGCCATTATGTTTAATCCTTCCTAAATTACACTGCAACTGCAGTTTTTACTCTGAAATACAAAATTAATTTTAACAATACATACAGTTCTAGTGTTCTCACTCATAAAAACATGCTGTGTGGAAAAGAAACAAGGACCACCAAATGAGAAGAGGAGAAGTGGCTAGCTAAATAGCAATGGATAAAATCATGACTCTTCTTGAGTAGATTTTGCTTCCATGGAATCAACAATATCTCAGTTTCTGAGCTTGTCATACATATGTAAATTATGACAGAAAAATTTCAGGCAGAACAAATGAACATGTATTTTTTTAAAGTGTGAAGGAGGAAAAAATCTTATTGACTAACTTTTTGGAACCATGTAATCTAGATTACTCGGATGAGCAGCTTTTAACAGCAGTTGCACCTTAAAAAAAAAGAAAAAAAAAAAAAGGCGAGAAAACATTTTCCTGGTGTTATGTGCAATTTCTAAAGAAAACTCCATCAGAACAGAACTCAGCTATTTTTATAGTACCAATTTGGCATGCAGGATGCTTACACAGAACTAAGATTTCTGACAAGTTTTATAGTTTTGCAAAACAGGCAGTCATCCAGCAACGCTTAGGGCCGGAATTTTAGGTGGAAGTTTCCCAGAGTGTAACAACCTGCCATACATAACATTACATTTTTTATCAGGGTACCTCCTGATGTGTGATGGAAATACAGTGTGCATTTCCAGGCCCTCTTTTGAAGGGTGGTCCTGATCTGCCTGCACTGCTCCTGGGGGTAGCACACAGTAACGTGAATTTGCGAGGCAGAGCTGTTCCCTTTCAGAAGGGTTTGATGCAACGTGTTACAATTCATCTTCAATGCAGGATAGTTCCATAGCAACATTTATAACTTGCATTTATGTATACAGGTATACATGTGCATGACCACATAGGTGTGATTCCTTTTGTTCCTTTGAAGCCCTTTGGCTCTATGTTCTTCATACATTAGAACTTGGTGAAGTTACAGTTTGTTGTCTGCATGCTTTTATATGGAAATATGACTAATTGGATAAACTCGTGCCTGCAGGTATCTTTACCACATTTTGTTTCTTTCTCCACTGTAAGAATAAATAGAGAAATAAATAGACAGGAGCCTGTTCAGCTTTGTTAAGTTTTTCCTGCTTTTTTTTTTTTCCCGTTAGAAAAATTGGAGATGATGTGTCTGTGGTCTGAAATGACTAAGACTAGATTCTATTGTGGTACCCATCTTTTAGCCCCTTCATATATTGTTTTATTCACCACAGTTATGGAAAATATATCATTATAATGTGTTGTCATTTCAGGATGTAAATGTATTGTGAGATGAAGATAAACAATCAATACTACATGCTGATTATGAAATACAGTTAGGAGAAGCTTTTATTCTTAACACAAAACCAATTATTTTGTTTGCCACAACTTGCCAAAAGCAAACTATTGTTATTATCAGAAATCATGAGTCGGGATGACACATCATGGGCTGTGAGTTTACAGTGTAATTGTGTGTGACTTTTTAATTACAAAGGCCTTTCCTATTTACTCCTTTCCTATTTCAGTGAGGTCCATTTTTTTTTCACTAACCTGTTCTCTTGACTTTATGTTGCTTCTGTGGCATATTTTGTTGGGAAGTTTTAAGAACTAAAGTCCAGTTTCTCCCTTGTGATTAAGGGTGTCTGGTAGCACTTTGAGATTTAGGAAGCCTCACTACTCTAGAAACTGGTTTTGCCTCTGCAGTATCAAATGGTTGTTATGGGAACCACAGTTCTAAACTTACTGATTTTTCATTACTAGTGCAATATCCCATTCAATACCACTGGCTCTTTGCAGTAGCTTGGCCTTATTTTAATACAAAGAAGAGTGAGGAGGAAAAAAGATGCTTGTCTTCTTTTGTTTTGTTGTTTGTTTGGTTAGTTGGTTGGTTTTTAATAATGCTCTTGTTAATTAATATGCCATTATCAAGCTATATTCTCAGCTGCCATAGTATGTTCTGCCCTGAAGCATTTCAGAATTGAAGCTGGAAGGACTAAGGTACCTGGTAGGAAACAGAGTTATGAAGTAGAGTTTCTGTGGGGGGTGGAAAGAAACCTAGAAAGCTGGATTTGAAAGAAATCTGAAAAGAAGAGCTAATCAATTCTCCTGCTCTGAAGCAAACACAATGTGCCTAGAACTTCAATAGTAAAGTTTTCTCAGTGTAATGTATTACGTTTTTCTTTTCCAAGGGTTAGACTGTTTCTTTCCACATCATCTAATTTAAATTGCTCATATTTAATTAGATGTGATCTTATTGGTCATTCTAATTTATCTTCTTTATAGCAACTTCATTTGAACACTGTTCTGTATACAGCCTCTATCTTCTGTATTTCGCCTCCCAAAACAAATCAGATTTTTTAAATTTTTCTCACAAGATCTCTTTACAAAACTGCTTTTAATTTTGTCCCTTCCACTTTTTCCCAGCTATATATATTCTTACTGAAAAGTAAAGCCACAAGTGGACACAGATGTTTGCTGAAAACTTGCATTTCATGAGTAAAGTGATTATTTCCTATGTATATGAATGACAGGTCCACAATTCACTATCAACCACTGTCTTGCAAAATCTTTCTATTACATTGGTAGTTGTAATTCAGTAGTGATTGTCTACATTTACATATTTATTTTTCAATTCACCCTGTTCCCAAAGGCTTGATTTTATATGCATTTTATGTCGTTCTTTGCTAGCTTATTCTGGCCATCCCTACTTCAGCTAGGGCAGAGCGTCATAAAGAACTGAATCAGGCAGGACTGACTTTACTTTGAGGTGAGGTTCCTTCCCACCAGAATCCCAATCACCTTGCTAAAACCTTCCTTTGCCATTCTATCCTAATAACAAAATACAATGTTGATATAATTGAGAGCAAACATGCTTTAAAAAAATTACTCTGTGTAACGATATTCCATAGCTTTTTGTTTCTTTTTTTGCTTTTATAACAAATGTTGAAATACATGATTGTTTACAGTCTTAAAGCTGTTACTGGAATCAGGAGGCTGATACTGATCTCAAAGCCAGCCTTGCCAAAATTAGTACTTTCGTCCAGATCAGCTCACATTGGCAGTTCTACACCTAGCTTTGAAACACAAGTGGAGGAATAACACATGCTAAAGCAAGCAGTGAGGGTTAGTAATTGTTTTAAACTGGCACTGGCAGAAATATGGGCAGCTAAGCCTGGATGTAATAACTCTGTGCTTGATTCCATTGATCTTGGAATGAAGAAATTTTTCTGAAACCAATCCATTTTCAAGATCTCTGTTCTACCGGTCAAGCTCCAGAGGGATCTGGCTGTCAAAGTTACACACCAGGAAAAGCCAAGCTCTGTTCTGCTTTTATTATTCCACCACATAGTCTTTAATTTAGTAAACAGTATAGCTTGTAGTTTCTTGACTGAAAGTTCCTTCAATATGGATCGATGGAAATGCAAGAGCAGCTTTCCATTACAAGATGAAAGGAAAAAACATTCTTCTTCATATCATCCACTATTAGCCACTGTTATAAAAGGGTCTGGGTAAATCTTTGATGCTGTTAGGCTATATAGGGAAAAAAATGTAAAAGTCTTGCCGAACTGATCTCTTAAGAGGGACCTATCAGTGTTAAATAAGTGCCAAAGGAATGTGTATATATTTATATAAATCACGGGCAATGCAAGAAAGGAGCAAGAGAGCCCCACCTGCCACTTACCACACACCTCTGTAAGTTACATTGTAATATTTATGGATTAGCTAGCTTCTGAAATCAATTAATTATTTAGCACCTAGTATCTCTGCAAACCATTTATAATGCAACACAATAATGGCTGACTCTTTCTTCAGACTAAATAGAAGTTTCTCTTTCAAAATTATCAATGTATCAAATCCAAGATAGCAGATGAAGCATTCCTACTAAAAATAGCTCCATTGCAAAGAAGTGGGGTGAAGTATAATGATTATTTGAGGAAGACAGCTAAACAACTGTCTAAACACCAGTATTTACTGGTGGTAAAGGGTGGTAAAAGGAGGCTCTGAAAAGAAAATACTTCAATGTCATAGACTTTGGGTTTTTTTTTAAATATGGGGGATGCGTTGGGTTTGGGGTTTTTTTGTGCCAAGTGTAACAGAAATACTTTATTGAAGGCTGATACAAAGTGATGAAGGATAAACATCACAAATGTCCATGGAAGAAATGTAATAGAGTAGGCATTGCCACCTGATGACTAAAGTTTAATAGCAATATAGCCCAAATTCTGATGCTGGCCAAGAGCAGGGTTGTTTTCTGTTCTGAGTTTGTTGGGGTTTTTTTTTGTTAGTGTTTCACTTCATAGATTTTCATACTTCTAGAGCAGACATCCCAGAGTACTGTTCCTAAAATAATGGAAGTTACTGATTCTAGGCCGTTTGATCTGACTTACTAAAGGTCAGTGGAACTGTCACAAGACAGTAGTTGCTTATGACCCGATGACAGCTTAGCAAGATACTGAATACATTGATAATGCGCTCATAGCAGGCAGGTATTAGGACTCTAAGAGTTCATAATTACATTCCTTGAAATATCACCCAAGAAAACAGAGCTATGGAGTTGTTATGACCTGTTAGCTTGACTCTGTCTTGGGGCCTTGAAGACAGACAGGAATTACATACTACTGTTTGAAAACCAGCTAAACAACAATAAAGACCTTACAAACAACAGGAAAAAAACACTCCTGTGAGATTTTTATACTGTATAAGTGAAGCTGTGATGTCAGGAAGTTATTATTATTTATCTATCATACATAGTTTATTTATTTCTTATAAACAGATAAGAAACTTCATGTCATCCTTATAGTTCTCTCGGATAACATACTTAAGAGGGGGTAAAAAGAACTAGATAACAGTAATTCTAGCCGTGAAGGAGGTGTGAGGATATATGAGAAATGACTCTGAAGAAATCAGGGTCAGTGAAGTAGGAGGGAGGGGAGGTACTCCAGCTTATATATCAACATATATAAAGGGCAAAAGTAATCAATACAAAAAGTATGGTCGAATATGAAATAACCAAATTCACTTTATACAAGAGAGAGAGAACAAAAGCCTTCTTAATAATTGTTTGCTTGTCATAGTAATTATGGAACATTTCTTTTTTAAAAGCTAGGCCTAAATGTACCACTTAGCTGGACACTATTAACAAAACAAATAGAAAAGCTTTCAATTGCTGTGTTCAAATTCAAAATGCAAGTGCATATTAAATCACAGAAGTATTAATATTTTTTTTCTAATTTAATAATCACTTCTTTTTAAAGCAGCATTAAAAGCACAATTTTTTGCAATTAATGATAAAATTTGAAATGAACTGCATCAAAACACATTAAGCTCCATAAGCTTCCTCAATCTTAATTGTGTACTTAATAATGAAGTAATTCCTTATAAACATATTAGTGTTATAAGACTAGTGGTTTTTAAGTGAATTATAAAATAGAAGGAACTGAAAAATCATTTATCATTATAATCATACATAATATTTTCTTTCTAATTGTTCTGGAATTTTTGGTTTTTTTTTTTTTTTTTTACTGGACATCATCTGAACAGTCTTTGCTTCATAGAGATAAACTTCTGCACTAATTTTGGATATAGGGTTTTTCACCACTTTTTGTTTTACAATATCCTTTTCTTAGTTTCTGGTTTAAAGAAATATAAAGGGGTGTGGTTTTATTTTGCATTAACCATGTATTTGTCTTCTGTGGAGAATGGCCTTGAAAAGGGATGTCTTTTTTTCCCCAATGCATTATAGATTACAGTATCTCAGGATTCTCTGAAAACCTCATGTGGAGAACCATGTGGACATCATTGACAGCTCTACTATGTTATTGGACTGCCAGCTGCTCTTCGTGCCTTTCTTGCTGGCATGTTGTTTTACTCTCAGCGGGAAAGGACTTGAAGCAAGAAGCAAAGAAGTGTTTCAAGCATGTTTTTTGAATTCATTCTAATTGCATTTTTGTTCCTTGTGCTATATTTTTTTACTACCTCACTTCTGGCAGAACACTATAATTAGTGGCAACTGTCTTCTGATGTTGTTCATCCTGCTGATATTATATTTTTTGTTTAGTACCTGCTAATAACCTAAGTTCAGTAAGATGCATCATGGTCATATACAAATGTGCCTTGATAAGACACTTGTGATTTCTAGTTCAAAGAAAGTTCAAAGTTCAAAGCAAGAATTCTAGAAAATAATGTATTTCACACATTTGCTAAAAATATTTTCTGAGTCCAAAATTTCATATGATTTATTTATTTATTTATTTATTGTCCATACATCAGTTTTATGCAGTTACAATATGAATGCTACCCCAAAGGGAGGATGAGCAGAAGAA
>JANHFX010023184.1:0-19841 GCA_027560015.1 Chloroceryle amazona | reverse complement strand
TTTTTTTTTTTTTTTATCATTTTAGGGCAGCGTTTGCTTGTTTAAATTTTTTGGCATTTTGTTGGGGTTTCGCGGGGGGGGGGGGTGGGGGGGGGAAGGGGGGGACACAGGATGAGGGATCCATTTTTTTAAGTGTAGAGCTTTTAAACTGAAACTGTAATATTATGCTAGTACAGGACACCATTAGGAACAGGACAGGATATCATTCTCTAAAGGTGAGAAAACTGCTTGTTTTCTGTTTGTGCTTGCTACACCCGAACACTTGTATGACAGAGCTAATCCTGTTTAATAAGCATCCACTCATTTTATGAGAGTCCTGCTTTTACAATCCTGGTTTTCTCAGAGTCTGTAATCTAATTTTTAATTCACTTCCATCTACAAAATAATTTAACTTCCACACATTGATTCTTTTTTAAAAATGAATCCACAAGAAAAAAAAAAAAAGGAAGGAGAAAAAAAAAAATTCTTCATTCCACTTGAAAAATCCAAGGTTCCCTGACCAATGTCACTGAGAGAAATCAAAATACAAAGATTTGGGGTTCTTTTCTCACGACAGTTGTCAAAAACTGAGGGGATCAGAATGGAAATAGTGTGAGAGGGTTCCTGCTTTTCCACAAGGGCCAGCTATATTACTTTCCATGTAGCCATTAACCTCTGAAATAATGGATTGACATGTCAACCATTTCATTAGAGCGACACAAGAAGAAGAATGACTTTGTTGTTAATACAGAGCACCAAAAGGCAATGAGAAAAGGTCCTGTTCCTGCCTGATACATCAACAGTCTGTAAGAAAGGGGGCTAAATTTGATCAACGTGAGGCTAAGATCAACAGAAATTGTTAGTTCGTGGGATCCCGCCTGTCTGAGACATCTAAACTCTCAATCGGATACTGAGCACCCATGATGAAGACCCATGATTTGTGATTGTCCACCATGGTCATCAACATACAAAGCTAGGCATCAAAAATTTTGAAGATTTATGTTACAAACATAAAGGTCTCAGTCTCTAGGACTTAAAAGTCATGTTTGAAGTGTTTACATGACTCTCAAAATCATTTGATATTTCTGTGATGCTAGGATGCAAAATTTGTGATGGGATCAGAGGCCGTTGGCTAAGTAACCCACTAATACAGGTAAACATGCTTCCCTTAAAGGGCTGCTCAGCTCTCAGATGTTCTCAGATGAATACTATTAAGAAAAAACATGTTCGTGTTATGAAATAAAAATAACAAAAGGCTCAATACAATAGGCACTTATAGATTCTATTTATGGAATGATACAGTGTGAGGTCCGAGGAATACACATAAGAAAGCAATGTATATATTCATAAATATCTCACACATGCATACAGCTTACAGTATTGTGCAATAAAAGGGTGTATGTGTTTTTGACCTCCTATTTTTCCGCATAGCATTTTGTGTACAGCTTAGCTACTATATTTGATCTAATGCAAACAACTATACTACCACAGATTATCTATTACCAGTTACTTCTGTATCAGTTCTGATTTTCCCGTTGTGTAAAGCACTGTTTATTTAGTGTATTTCTCACTCAGATCCCAACCTTATTTCAGTAAGGTCTCAATTATTCTTGCAATGTCAAACCCCGAGTTGTTCTCCAGCCCTCCAAACAGCTACAGATCACGTTTCATTGTCCAGTGTGCTCCAGTTGTGCTGGAGGGCATAGTGGAGCAGAATGGGATAGTTACTGGAAGAGCCCAATAAGATTTTTTTCCAAGCTGCCACGGTGTTTAAAGACAACAGTGTTGTTTTGAGGACAAAGAGCAAGAGGAACTACAGAAGCAGGCAAAGACAGGGCTCCAATGCTCAGGATAAGAAAAAAGAATCGGGCTGCTTGCAAAAAGAGTTCTCCTTTTTCTTACAGACCTAGACTCTTTCTGTTAGGTTTTTAATTAGGGGACAATGCAAAGGGACTTTTTTAGAGTTTTGGTTGGGGAGGTGGTGTGGATTTGTTTTGTTGCTTTTTATTAACATGAAGACCATTTGTTGCCCATACAGTTACCCAACAGCTTACACATCACTTTTTCAGCTTTTTCTTAAAGTTAAGAATTTGCAACATAACAGGATATCTCAGAATAATAAAAGAGGCCCCTAGAGCAGGGCTGCAGCACTCAGACAATAAAGTAGGTCACTGTTGAAAACCCTCCATTAGACTCCAAGAATTAGCTCTTTAACAACCATTTTGTTTTCAATTGGTTGCTCTCACAGATCTGCACTCCCTACTCCAAAAGTTCAAGTTGCTGACAATTTTTTTTTTCCCCCATACCACAAGTCTGTCCATCCTTCTAGCCTCCTCAGCATTTAGTCTGCTTTGGAAATTCCATCAGCCTGTAACCACACCAGAACTCTTTCAATTCTTGCATTCAGAACACACTAGAATCGTGCTTCACAAGAGTCTTTTTTAGACTACAGTCTTTGCTCACATCCTCCCCACTAGAACAGAAAAACGTGACAGGTGGTTTACACACAAGATCTTAGGTGCTTGCCCAACATATCAGGTGATTGACACAAAATTTATTAGCACTTATTTGTTACTTTGCTCCCGAGTTGTGAATATTATCAGGCAGTAAAAAAAAAAAAACAACCCACAAGTCATTTGTAAGAGCACTAGTCATTAGGCTTAGTCTCACATTGAAGATATACCTGGGATCACAAACTCAGCATCCTCTTGTTGATCTCATTTGGAAAGCTCACTCTCAGATCCTAGAGCACACCTACCAGATTGGACATTTGAAGAAGGCACATCTGAAGACAAGACAACAATGGTACTCTCATTGACCCTTCTATCCCAACAGTCCACTGCACTGAGAGTTTACCTGCAATGTAAGACATCTGGTGTTTGTGTCACATCCTGTGTGAGGGCTTTAACTATGTATGTCTTTCTAGACACAAATTCTATTATGTTTCACTGGCCATTCACAGTATGATGCTTATAGTGCAACAAACAGAGAATGAATCCTTGCCCAATGGTTGCAGCACTCAGCTGGGCCAAGGACAGTAAAATCAAACAACTGTAATAAAAGAATCTGGCAGTGGCAGCCTGTCCTTAACAAGATAGCTGGGAGAGCACTTCTGAGCATGTTGCCCATGCTGAATTGCCCCCCTTTTCACAAGGGGAAGGCCTTGGTGTCTATGGTTAGATATCTAGGATATAGATTACCAGACTGCATTCTGTCCTCCCACAAGATTGCCACTTGTCATGTTCATCTCTGCTGCCTGCTTTTTGCCCCAGAATAGAAGGGAACAGAAATTGAAAAAAAAAAAACAGATAATTCAAGAACATTCAGAGAGAAACAAGTCCTGTGTGCCTGCTGGTGTTTATGGGCACCAGAGTGACCTTCATTATCCTTGGAGGCATAAGAGAAACTGAGTTTTCAGTCTCTTCAAATGCCTGCCTCCCTGGTTCATGTTACCTTTTCACCCCAGCTCACATTCTTGCAAGGAGCACGCAAAAAAGCAAAGAAACAACCAGGTACAACTAGGGGCAGTGCCCTGTTTTACAACACAAAGCAGAGGGCTGTAGGCATTCTTCAGAAACTGAAAAGCTAGCAAAAAAAGGGTGTGTTGGGGTATATGAATTTTACCTTCATAATTACCCTATTATTTAAAGCTAATGAATAATTACTACAGCAACCTAGCTGTCATACTGTATACACCTACTCATCCACAGTTCAGGATGAAACCAGAGAATCACATTTGGCACCCAATCCTCCAAATACATCACACTGAGTTTAATGCTTAGTTTGCCAGCATCTCATGGCATTAAGTAGCATTTACTGAATCAGATCCTTCACTGGCATCCATTGTTCTCAAAACAGTTTCGGGTTAATCACATCTAAGGGTTTGGTTTTTTTTTAACACTTCAAAATACTTGGCAATAATTCTTCCATTCAAGTTTACATTCACCTACAGTATTCACCTATGGATTATTTATTAGAATTTCTTCTAGCATTTAAAACTTTTTACGTGCTGAACTTCCCATCAGAGGTGCTGCTAACAAGGAGAAAATGAAACCAAAAGCCTTCATTGGTACAGGATCAGCGAGTATCAGCTGGACAGACACAAGCCTAAACCACTAAGTAAAGATATGTGTATGGTATTTCCAGAGCACATACCAAGAATTCTTCTGCTCCTTCATATAGAGCATGAGGTGTATCTTGTCATTAGTTTTCAGTTATACAGACTAAAATAAACCAAAATCCTTCTTTGCTGATGTGACCCAAGCAATCAAAAATTCAGTGAAAGGTTGAGGCCCTACCCTGGAAATTTCACACCTTCAACTGATAAGCTGAGGATGGCAGACAGATGCTAGCATGGAGACAGGCAAGAAGTCAGCCTAAGCTGAGCAATTCACATTAAATTAGCAAGAAAACAAGAAAACTGACTGGTAGATACTGGACACTTTACCAATTCTAAGTCACAAAGTAACAAGAGAGTCCCTTCCATTGAAGAGAATGAAGGAGGAATGAAAAGATGGTCTGGGGTAGAAGGAGCAGTTCAAGAGCTTGTTTGCAGGGCAACAAAGTTGAACTAAAAACTAAACGAGAAGAGTCACAGCACAGACATCTCTATCAAATGCCTCTTGAGGTGCTGTCTTGGGAGTAAAGCAGCACTGGTGTTTGCCACCTTAGAACACACTCTTGGACACCTTGATCCCATTTGCTTCAGGGATTGAGACACTTTTGAATGCGAGCTTCTCAGTGTTAGTCAACTCATACTAGCTCGCCCGAGACCCCAGGGAGACACAGGGAAAGTGATGCAAAGACAGGCCAAGCAACTGAAGGTAATAATTGGGTATGTTAAGCTCTGGTTCTCAATTCACTGACAAGGGGAAAAAATAGACATTTGGTTAGGACAAACATTGCTGAATCTTTACTATTAAACAAAACCAACTCTTAGTACTTCTGCACCTGCTTTGTAATTGTGACAAGCAGGGTAGATGCAAATGCACTCTAGTTAATTTTAGTTTTATGAAACCACATAAAAATTAAGCAAAATATGGATTTGGAATATTATTCTTGTTGAAACAAAGCTTTATAACATCTTCTGAGACAGCCTGTTGCTGCATATCAAAACAATGGAAAGACAGCACAGTGTGTGCTAATGTGGCAGCTTTACAGTACATTACACCTCTTAGATTTATAAGAGCTGAATTTCCCAGTTGTTCTACCTACCTGCAGGCACTACTGCCATAGATATAACTCATTCACCCACTCACTGCATGCAAAATGTTAGATACTGAGTGCCCAGGATCAGACTGATTACTCACCAAACCAAAAGGACCACGAATAGCTACCCCTTGGGGAAACATCCAGGTTCAAAGCTATCACTTTCTTTCTTTAAAAAAGCACTTTTCAGACATACAGTAGCTCTGGCAAACCACAGAAACAGAAACAGTGAAGCAGCCAGTATTTCAGTTTGATAATATATCCTAGTACAATAATTCAATACCAAAGGGTGGACATTAGTGCCTGGATGAAGAGTTTCAGAATGCCACAGTTCCTGAAAGGTGCCTGTTACAAGCTTTATACTTGTACAGTGAGCAAATCCATTATTCAATATCCTCAACAGTATATGCTAGATCTCATGGATTAGGAGCTTTTGTGAAGCCTTTGTAACATGTTTCTCCCCAGCTCTATTTCTCTCTATCATTAGTTCTCGTTTCCATGGGAGCTCTCCAGGCATTAGCCTTACAAAAGTCACCTGAATTACTGAGGAACAGGGAATAAAATACCTGCAGGGATTTCACACTGTGCCCAGAGGCTTCAACCATTGTATGCATTATTTTCAGACAATGCCCAGTTTCTAGGCATTTGGTCCACATGGAGCTATCCTGTAGATCTATTGTATCTTTCAAGAGCCAGTTTCTTGGTCTGCTGGGTTTTTGATTACCTGACAGGAACATCCATTTGTTTCCTAGCAGTGAAGCAGAAAATGTCTCATGATTTAACGAGTCTACAGGTAAAAATAATTTTAAAATGCATGTCATCCTTAGAGATCAGGCAGACTTGCCACAATTTTAGATCCTGTGTAGTTTATTAAGGAAAGAATAATACATGTAACAAAAGACATTCAATAAACCGAAAGAATGCTAGTTAAATGATTTGTGGATGGTCAGTCAGGGAGCACTTAACACATTTCTGATGATGGAGAATTTTTTTATACATGTCCAGAAACAGGCAGAAGTAGATATATAAAAAGACTACTGGGAAGTTATTCACCACCACAAGTCCTCAACACCAGACAGTTGTTGGGTGCTCTAGGAACTGTAAATTTGGTGGCAGAAGAATTTTAGATGATCTGAAGCCCATATCATAAGAAAACCCAAACATCTTTTGAGTAATGCCTCTATGAGAAGCTTCAGAAAAAAATCTACAGTGAAACTGTAATGAGGACTTGAGCACCCTCTCCCCATAGAATAACTAGGGAGGCAACTTTTGACTCACCTGCTCCATCAGAGCTTCAGGCTGTAGCCTCAGAAGCACCTGCTCTTCTAAAAGCCAAAAGAAATTCAGATGACCTAGATAAGTGTGTGGCAGAAATGTCAGAAAGTAGCATGCCTTGCAATAGGGGACGATCCTAAATATCAGACTATTCCTAGAGTGCAGGCTAAAGCTTGTGCTACCACCTGAGAAAGCAGCCATATGAAAAGCAAGGGGATGGGGCATTGGGGGGTTGGAAACTGTAGCCAGAGCCACACAGAGGAACTGAGGAATTATTTATTTCACTATGACACCAGGCTCCACTGAAGCACTGGTCCAGGACTCAGCTAGCTTCTGTACATTCAACTACTTTTTAGGGTGAGAGGAAATGTCATCGACAATGTGCTAGTTTTTCAGCAAGGAGTCCTGGTACTGGTGTGGCCAACAAGTAGGTTCTAAAACTGAAGATGGAAAGGAAATTACCAAGTTCAGTCAAGATACAAACACTTTAATTTACAGTTTCCTAGGAAAAAAAGGGTTCCACCCATTCCCTGCTCCACAGAGCCTAAATACTTAAATAGAAACAAGGTCATCCAAATAGTCCTTTTTAAATTGAAACAATCTACTTGTCTAAATAGCAAATATAAGCAAGTGTTTCACTGCCTACTTTCCCCCCCACACCCAGTCTCATCTTCTACCTCTTTGAGACTGAGAAAGACTTCTCACTCTTCTGGGGATAAAGCAGATGTGACATTGACGAGGTTGGAAACTACCTGTTTGCTTGACAAAGCTCAGTAGATCATACCAGGAGTATATGAAACAATAGAGGCCATGAGCTAGAGTATTACGTATAAGACTTAGAATGTATAAGAACTCAGTCTCACCCCTGTTCTCCAAGCTGTCTTCTGCAAACTTGCCTAGTCAACCTCCCCTGTAACACCACCTTCCCCAGAGGGCTCTTGTACAGTAGCTGTGGTAAAGACTGTGAGGCATGCTGAGGACCAGGGAATGGATGCCAGCAAGGAACTGCTCTTCTCCCTCTGCACTGTGCTCCTTTTCCTTCAAGTTAACAGGGATTGGAGCAAAGCCTTTTGTAATGAACATAACAAAAGATGATGAGTTGGCCTCAAAGCAGTAATAAAAAAAAATTAAGAACTCTTATAATAAAAAACACATTCATATAACTGGGTTTTATTATTTCCCACAGTTTTATTTTAATATATGACTCAGGGTGTGGAGACAAAGGTGTGATTCAGAGCAATAATGGGACTTTAAAAGCTTATGCCACAGGGGTGGGCTAGGCCCTCTGGTTGCCACTTACAGGAAGCCCCTAGTCAAACAAAACTACTACCCAGGTCTATGCATGCTTTGTCCACATAAGGTAAAATGTGCATGAGACATGATGGGTACACCAGGAGGAACAGACAGGAGAGGTACATATGAAGATAGAAAATACTGTGACTAGAGACCAGTGAAGTGAAAGTGCTGGCCTTTAGATGATAAGTACTGGTGGTATTTTACATCAGGTACCAGAAAGAACACCTAGATACACAGTGGTTTTTAGTCCTTGCAGAGTATTTAACTATGCCCTTTGGACTTTAAGATGCTGAGCACCCCAAAATCCATGCACCACGTGATGCCATCAGCAATCAGTGCTGGGTAAGCAAAGAGAAATAGGCAAAGCAGATGTGTTCAGCCATGGCAGCATGCAGGTGTTCATCCAGCACACTTGGCTTTGGCCTTCTGCACACACCTGCAATTGCTCCATTGAGAATCACCAGCATTTCAGAAAATTATGCTTGCTCCCTTTACTTCAAGGGTCATCTTAGGAATTGTCAGTGAAGAAAAGCAGATGTTGTTTGTGAATCAAAGGAGTATATCAAGCATCACAAGAAGTGCAGCATTCAGCCATAGCCATAGCCAAGTTAAACAAGATTCTTTGATTTGTCACTAGTTTCCCCTAGGCCCCAAAGATTTGCTTTGAGCTCAGCTTGAATGGCCAACAACTCAGGTAGAAAAACACCAATTTGTCTGAGCTGTCAGCAGCTCCCTGAGCTATTCCTGAAACACTGCAGGACCTGACTCAACAATTCAAGACTTTCCAGCTGAAAATATTCTGTGTGCCACAGGCTGACTGTGGTTCCAGTTCAACAAAGCTATTAAGCATATTTCATTAAGAACACTTGCTGAACAGTCTGCTGTCCTATAGTTTGACATGACACAAGGTCTAGATTATCACTATTTTGAACACTACACACCATGTAATACTGGACTTGTGCACCTCAGTTCTTTAGAACTGGCTGCAGTTGGACATTTTGCTCTTTTGAGCAAGATTTCCCAATAAAAGGAGGGGTTGCAGTCATGCCATAGGTATGTCTGTCTGCCCATATCTTTCAAGTTTTAAAGGAGGATAAAGATGGTGATGAGTCGTGTAAGCACATACACAGAAGGTCAAGAAAGAACACTGAGCAGTGTACTGAATAGAGGCAGAAAGAAGCCACTGAAGTTAGGGTGAGTTGAGGAACGTGAAGGCATCCTACAAGCAACATTTGTTGTGTGAACATACAGAATAGTACTGCAATAGAGATCATTGAGATTACAAGAATGAGCTCCAGATTCTGGTCCTTCTGTTAGAGATACAGCCTTTCACTAGCTTACAAATTCCCCTTGCATTTCCTTATTGTGATGTGCAGACAGCAAGTGAATACCAACACCTGGCTTAAACTGCATCTTTCCAAGAGATCGATCTGTTCAGATGAAGGATGACTGGCCAAATGCACGCACACAGAGGACAGCCCAGCTGCTTTCCAACATAATCTCTTTCTTTATTGGCAAGCTGCTCCAGAAAGAAGAAACTTGCTGCCTTGGAGAATCTTCTGCTTCTACTTGCATTTGTGCAGGCTGCTCCCTGTTTAGATTGAGGGCCCTCTGCACTCCCAGTAACCCTGCAGAGAAGAGCAGCCAGAAAATCTCACTGCACCCACTCACCTCCTGAATTTTGTCAGGCAACACCTGAAGAGCCTAACTCCTTCATAGGGAAAAAGACAAGTAGGAGAAAAATCTGATGCTATCATCAAAATGTTTGGGATGACGCACTGCCCAGCAAATCCCTACCCTTGTGATAGTACTGTCAAAGGTGAACATAAAGAAAAGGCATCCTATCCCCCCTCCATTTGAAAAAGCCCATGAATGCTAATACCAAAGGATAATACAATACATAAGACTACAAGTCTCCAGGCAGATTGCAACAGGAAGGTAATGTCTGTTTTAGACATAGGCAACCAAGAACAGAAAGGTAAGAAATTTGTCCAAGATCACACTGAGCACCAGTTTCTGAGCATCATTCACCGTTTCCAGAGCTGGGGCACACAGCAGTTGTGGGTGAATGGACTCACTGCCTTCCCATGCTGCTTTTCTTTAAACACAAATTGTTTTGACTGGGAAGCATCCAAGGATGACAGGTTATAAATGACCACCCAGTACTGAATGAAAACCACCAATAGTGCTGCAGTACTCTTATAGTCAATATTCTTCAAGCAGTGCAAGGCGAGAAAGGTTTGGTGGTGCTAGTGTAGTGCATTTGAGTGGAACAGGTGTACAGCAATATCGACACCTCCCCCTTGCTCCGCCTCACGTGTAAGAAAAGCTCAAAGGCAACCCAGTCCTTTCTGTCTGAGTGTACCTGTACCCTGCAGCAACCAGAAAGGAGGGGTGGGTGGATGACCCGATGTACTTGCGAGAGCCTGTCATCTCTGTCTCAGCAAATTTCGGGGCCCAAGTTTGTCATTAGTGGAGAAGCCAAGCCCAGATTTTAACCTCCTTGCAGCTCTGTTTTCCCTGTTTACCAGAGAAAATTATTTAATAAAAATTATTCCAGCGGGTTTACAGTGTAGTTTCTGTGAACTCTTTTAATAGGTAAGTACTGGAGGGGATGTGTATGAACTCTGAGCATAATGCACTTAAACCAAATATACATTTCTGTTTGTAAGACAGCTCTTCATCTTGCATCTAAAGGAGCTCCTGGGTAACAGGATAAGCTATTTGTTTGTGTTTCTCTGTGAAAATATTCACCAGCACATTAAGTGAAGAGCATGATGCACATTCCAACTTTGTTATTTTGCTCAAATAGAATAACATTGTATGGATAAGAAGTGCTGTCATTTCTTTACTATCCCGTGATACAATAGATACATGAGCTTACTAAAAGGAAAGAGGGATAAACAAGCTTTTTTTTTAGTATTTCAAAGACAGTTAGACAACCTGGTGTGTCAAAATGGCCTCCCCATTCTCTGAAGTACACAAAAAAGAAAAAAAAGGTTCTGCAGTTGAGTCTCCACCTCCAGCTACTCACAGCACCTCTGCGAAGCACATTGTGTGGCTCAGTTGGACACCTGCAGGCACAGCAATCCCATCTGTGCTGCACTGGCAGGGAACACACCTTTGCAGGAAAATACACCATCTAGCAGCCAAGACACAATAGCTTCTTAGAGCACTCATTCACTGAAATAGGCCAGAGGAGCACACCTGCCATCTTCCAAAGCCAACAGGCTAATGTAAAACCTCTCACCCAGGACATACAGCTCACAGGCCATTTGGAAAGCTGTTCCCTTTTGTTTCTCAGCTGTTAGTTAACACCTTCCAGCTGAGACCCAGCAACTGGCTGTGTAAGCACTTCTAGTCAGTTCTAAGGCAAAGTCAAACAAGTTGGTTCAAACCACTGCCAGGTGGCTCAGCTAACTTGTTTTATTTTGTCCTGGAAGACTTAAGAGTGTTCACAGGTCAGGAAGAGTTGAGAGGGAGCTCCAAAATCCTGGATGAATGGAGTTAACTGGCATGCTAAGCATTAGTCCCTTTGAAGGTAAAGCCAAAACAGGTTAGGCTAAACACCACTGAATTTGCCTTGACACAATCAACTGTCAGGAAGAAAGCAGGAGGCAGCAGTCTACTCCATCATGTCCCGGTGGTAAATCTTTGGACTAGCAGCCTGGAGATTTCCTCTGGTAGTTCACTTAGCTCTACAAGCAGAGAGCTGCTCTTCCCCAGCATCTTGAGTGCAGGCCCAAAGGACACTAACACAGCCAGAGAACTCAAGTTCGGTGTCCAGGCTCCAACCCTCAAACCATTGCAAGAGCCTACAGAGCACCTGACAAGAGCATAACGCAACTACAGACACATGATGCTTTATTTGATGCAGTAGGTATGGTTTCAGGCAACTTAAACACAACAGAAACAGAACTCCACAGCTAATGTTGTTAGCAGGACTGATGTTACTTGGAGTCTCTAAAACAGAGTATACCTTTTCTATGACCTGTGGAGCATGGTGATAATGGTTGGCCTGATTTGAGAAAAACGTCCATCCCTTCATTTAAACTACTCTTGGGCCATACTCTGACCAAGAGAGCACACAGCAGAACGATCACTGGTTTTCTGTTCTTCCTGTTTTGCCTCTTCATGGATCAGGCAGGGATACACAAGTGTATTGCATGGTGAGCACTGGAATGTGTTCCAGCCTCTCTCACAAAGATTGCTCACTACCTTGATGGCATACTATATAACATTGTGCTTTGCAAATATATACTGAAGAATTGTTAGATTTCACTTCAGCAAGACTACTACAGTAATTTTAATCTTAAACTTAGATGCCAGCTTTGAGAAACAGGTACTTAAAATTGCACAGGACGCAATTGTGAATGCTTTTACTTTAAAATTCTGAGTTACAGACCCAGAGTGCCATCTGCTGGGCTTCTCACAGGATGACAAGGGTTCGCGGAAAGGAGGGGTGATTCGAGTCGTTGTTTTCGTGGCCGACAAGGAACTTGCTTCGGTACACAAAGGGGAAGTGGTAGATATGAACTAATCTCCTTTAAACTAGAGGTTTTAACTCTGCCCAACGTGTCATGTTCATAAGCAAGATAATAAGAAATAAAAGTGACAGCTGTCTGTTACTTGTGTAACTCGATTACAAAAGAAAAATAATCCCTATCCCTCTCAAGGTAATTATTCACAATATACTGACAAACTGGAAAGGAAAGAAATTTCAAGGTGAGTCTTCTGTAATCTATCCAGGAAACAATATTATTCATTTTGACTGACCAAACAGAAACTAAGATTCATGTGTGCAGCAAGATGAGAGCAATTGTAAATGCAGAAGTGAGGAATAAAATCCAGTATGACTTCAGCTGACTGGTAAAATGCTGTGAAATCAGGGTGCTGATATTCAGCTGAACAAGTGGGGCAGGAAGAAAGAAGGGACCTAGCACACAGATGCAGAATAGGGAAGGACAGGGTAGGTAGTAATGCATAGGGAAAAGGACATTTCCCTTCTGAAAAGGATGGGAAACAGGTTATGGAACCTCCAGCTAAAAGCCTAAGTCAACAGCACAACTATGTCATACAAACACACAAAGTCCCAAGCTGGGAGAAATGTCAGCTGTAAGAAATGGAGGTGACTATTCCAACCCAGTTTGCAGTTTTGATGCATTAGCTTCAATATTATGTCCAACCTAAGACATCATCATCAGAAACTGAAGCCAGGCCTGATGACAGCAATAGGAACAGGGTTTGGAAAGTATGTCCTTTGAGGAACAAAATTAAGAAATATGGGGTGTTTGCAATCTATAGGAGACTAAAATAAGTGTTCTAGCAAGCTGATAAACCGAAGCATAGTATAGAAAAAATAAGAACCAGTTTCCCAGTGACCACTGAGAAAGCAAGTAGAATTATGTTAATCACAACAAAGATCATTTAGATTGGTGGCTTAAGAAAAGCTTTTTAGTTGTTATAGTATTCAAACGTTGAAATATTACAGCATGGTCAGATCTTAAAAAAAAAATGCATAAAATAAATGCTTGTTCTGAAACTGACCAATCCTTTCAGGTCCCTTTCACCACTGCATTTCAGTGTGCTCTGATAACACACCAGTTGCACCAGTGCTTAACAGAAGCTAGGTTCTTTCAAATAAGCCTGGCCCTAGAAAACTCATTCATCAACCACCTACAAATAGCTCTTCACATAATCTACTTACACTCCTCTACTTATGAGCTGTCATGAAATATCTTTGAAGGGGTGATACAACTTGAGCATACAACGGCCCACTTCATATAGATGGAAATTTAGATATCTGCATAAAAACTCCATTTCTAAGTGTCAAACAGTTCATACCTGATGAATAACTAACCTAAAAGACAGCAAAAATTCTGGTCATCAGAATCTAAGGATAAAAGCCTGCTGTTCAAGGGGAGCTGCAAGTGCAGCAAAGTATCTGGCCCCAACTTTTCTGAACATTGTCAAAATACTGCCCTTTATAGAGGTCGTGGAGGGAGTTATTAACATTAGGTGAGCCTCTGCCTGTGTCCAATACCCAGATTCCTCATAGAAGAGCTCAAAACACAGTGATACTGCCTAAAGATTCTCCTGAGCTTCCTAAATCATGGGATTAAAGTTCCAAGGTCTTGCAGAGAACCATGAAAAAGTGGCATCAGTCAGCTCAAACAGTCAGCCTTACCTACTAAGGCTCTTACCAATGCCCAACAAATGCAATACAATAGAGAATTCAGAAGACACACCTGAGTGTCAGAAATAACTCAGATCGGAGCTTCACAGAAGACCTAATCCTCAGCCTGCTCTTCTAATTATCTCATCCATGTCCCCATTCAGCAAACCTGGAATGTACTGTTAAAGCTCAGCCCACTCAGAAGCCACTGTTTTAAGCCTGAAGATCCTGCATTTGCTAGCTTCAACTCCTGGTTGAATTCCTGCCCCTTACTGACATGAAAGGCAGTCTTCCCAAAACCTGGAAACAAAAGGAAGAGATAACAATGTTTTCTTATGCAAGGCAGACTTTCCACTGCCTTACTGAATGTCAGAGGACATTTTTGGTTAAAATTATTTCTGGATTTCCATGTATAGCCCTGTGCTCCCAGGACCTATCCTAATCCTTATGGATCAGTGAAGGAGAGCTCCACTTACCCCTTGGCACACCATGATTTAAATTGTCCTGGGGAGCAGTGCTTTTCTAGGGCAAGGCAGTGGAGAGTGTGAAAGATCTTTATACCTGTTGCTAGAGAATGGCTTACACATTCTCCTTACTCAGTTCTTGCGTTATCATTTGGCAAGGTACAAACATTAAAGGGCATAGGTTTGAAATAATATTTCTTGTGAATTAAATTTGTCATAATCAGACACTTAGCTAGTTTATATGAGCCAATTAGTCTGTTTGACTTATTTCAGAACAATTCCACACTTGGAGGAACAGCTTTCCTGCTGCCATTACTGTAGAGAATAGTCACTACCCAAAAAAATCCACACTTTTGACACAATTTCCTGCTTTATTGGAGTACAGGAAAAGATTCTCCCTTCCCTTTTCAAATATACATTCCCCATTTTCTTGTTTAGGTACTGGGGAGTCACACAGGCCTCTACTACAGCTTTCTGACAACGCAGAGGCACACTATCATGTTACTAGAAACACAAAGAACACCAGGTTTTTCCACTTTTATCATATAGAGACTGAACACCATGATAGAGCAAGGTGATGGAGAAAAGGACACTTTCAACAAGTAACTCATCCACCTGCACCTGGCTACATTTAAGGTTGCCCGTTGCAACTCATTCACATTAAAGTGCAAATGCTTCACATGGTTTCCTCCCACTGATGTCACCTTCCAGTAAATGGGCCTTCCTCCTGCTCCTCCTGTTCTTGCTTTTAATCCTAATACCCTACAAGCTTCAATCCTACTACAGAAAGGTGATGAAGCACAGAGTAACAACAATCCTATTGCAGTGGGACCCCTCCCAGTCTGCCATCAGCTGTGGGGCTGGCCAAATCCCTCTAATATAGGCTTGATACAGGGAACATCCATAAGGAGAGTTCAGAACAGAGCGTTCCCTATTTTGTATGGACATAACAGGCTTTCCACAGATGCTATTCAACATGGCAAACTTTGCTAATAAACTTGAGAGTAATTAAGAATCACTTTACAACCCCATCACTCCTCATATTTCCTTTTGCTAAACCAGTTATTCCACTGCCTTATTTAAAGATCCACTACAAGATAGTTAATCCTTCCAAGTAACTATTTCCCAGCTGTTGTTCTGGTGACCCCATTAAATTCAAAGTTGAGTTATGTTTTAACAACTGTGGTATGTTTCAACAACTATGGTATGTTTCAGTTTTGTAGGGTTGGTTATCTTTTAAAACAACAGAAATTTGCTTAGTTGGATATAAAAATTGAATGAGGCTGGGAAGAACATCCACTATCATGGAGCGTCTTTATACTTCTCTAACCTTGCTCCCTTCTCATATACTTCACTGACATGAAAAACTATTTTCATTTGAAAACTCAGTCACAGCATCCCTTCATAGATGGCATATTAAAGTCCCTTTATTATTTCTTCCCAAAATACAAAAAACAAACTGCATTGTTTGCTTCTCTTTTCTTTAGAGCATTGAATGAAATACAGCAATGAATGAAATAAGTGGTTCCATCAAGTTTAATAATTTCTGTACATTTCTGAACATGGAGAAAATGAGGACAAAAATAGCAACAAAAAGGAACACATGCAAGCTTCATTGCATCCTCTCTGTTCAGTTGCTATGCAGCAATTGCCTTCCTACAAAGAACTCTGGCTTTTTTGCTTACTAACATTTTGTCATTCAAGTAGATACAGTAAGTTCAGATCCAAAACAATTTAAAGAAGTATTTGCTCCAAGAGCTGTCTCAGATAACTACTAATTAGAATGTACATGCCCTCTGACTTGCTCATTTTGGAACTATATTAACAATAGGACAGAATATACAACCAAAATAAGCAGCCAACACTACCACAAAAAGAGAAAAGTCCTCTCTTCACCCTCATGCAAAACACGCAGTGAAGCAGGCAGACACACAGCCTAAAGAAAAAAAAAAAGGAGTATTTTTTGGCAGTTAATGTGGGCAACCTTTGTCACTGCTGTCTTTTCCAACAGGTTTCTGTCCCACTGCTATTTTACACTCCCATGTTTTGCTATGGATGTGGGCATATCAAAAGCAAGCTCGTGTCGTAAACAGCCACCTGCTTACTCCTTCAGCAATAATAAAACACTTAAAACTTTGAAAAGGGAAGACATTTATTATGCACATACTGGGAAAAGAATCACTAAATCAATGTTCTTTATATGGATTTAGCTAAAGAATTTATCCTCTTTCCAAGGGTAAATGAGAAAAATTAAGTACCCTACAGGGGTCCAAGATTACAATCCTAAATTAAATTACCAGCACAGATTCCCTGTATCCCCACACCCATAACCATGATCCCATACACCATGGACTCAGCCTCATGGGGCAGGAAGAGACTGTGCTGCTGCTCAGCCACCATCCCCCTCCATCCCCAACACGGCTGCACCCAGCCCTGTTTATTACCGCACTATCTGGTAACTGGGCTAAACTGCTCACAACCCTACCTCTTGCATTAGGAAGTACATTCTATCAGAGATACCACAAATAAGCACCTACCAAATAATGCTATGTATCTTGAGAAAAAGGCAATCGTATTCTTGTATCTTCATCTTCCAGGGCAAGGGTACATGTCCTTCAAATGGACGTTTGTAAAATCACTGCTTGGGTGGGCAGCTAAGGGGTTGGGTCTCACATGTCAGAGGCCTTGATGGTGGCCCAGGGAGCACACAATGCCCAGCCGCAAAGGCCACCCCTTCCTCCAGGAAACAGCCCCACACAAAGGCAAGGGCAGGGATGCTGCCCTCAAGGATGAAACGCACGAACATCTGCTGCTGAAAGTATCAAGTGTAATAGACAAGATCCTGACTTTGCAGGGCCAGTTCATTAGTGTTTCTGCTGCAAAAGCTTGTTTTGGCACAAAGCTGAGATTTTGCCCCATAATTCTCATGTGCCATCTTTGTTCTTTTAGCCTTGTTCAAAATGCACCTGATGTGAAACTGGATAGGAAGACAGAAAACTTCTAAGTTCCTCCACTTTTCCCAGATTTAATAGTTTGTTGGCTACCTCTCCTAAGAAGAGTTTTCTGGTGCTTTTCTGATAGGTTTTTACTTTCTTTTTAACAGTAATATACTTTAAACCATATGAGTAAAGTCACCCAGTTGTGCCTCATGGCTTTCATCAAGGAGGAACAATCACAGAACAAAGTATTTATATCAGCAGGCAGAAAGCACATGTGTATGAATACTTAGCATTTTTCCCAGCAAAGCCCCCTAAACTCGCCATAATGCTTAAAAAAAAATCCTGCAGCTATTGCAGAGTAGAGTTGAAGAAGATTATTAGATTTAATGGAATTCTAATATTCATTTTCATCATCCCACAGCCAGCATGCACCATTCCTTGCTGATCAGCCTAAGAGGGCTGAGTGGCATTTTTATCTTCCACACAACCACAAAGATTATACACATATTTCAGAGCAAACCAACACTTCTACCCCAGCAAAAGAAGCCAAGTCCTGTGTTATCCTTCTAAGCAATCATTCATTTAACAGATTCAGTGGTGTTCTGTAAAGGTTAATTAATCCTAAACTTCACTAGGCTCTTAGAGCTCAGCAACACTGTTAGTAACACAGTTAGCAAGACCATTCATTTCCATATTTCTTAATTTTGGCACTTTTTTTTTTTTTAAGTTCAAACTGGATTCTTTTAGCCTTTACAAAGAAATAGATTGTCATAGGCAACTTTCATGGAGTAAACCATAATGTCCATATAAGACTAGCACATAGAGACTTTCAGAGATACTAGAAACGCTTGAGTTGTTACCAGGGGAAAATATATCTCTGAAGCAATCATTTCAACTATCTAGAAAAAATACCTAGAACACTAGGCTACTTTTCAACACCAGAAGAATCATTTCTAGTCTTCACATGTCCCTGTCTTTAAAAGGAGAACAGTAGTACTGTTTGCATAATTCAGAAAGTCATTCTTCTTGAAAAATGTTCTCTTACAAAAAGTACATAGTAATTCAAAAAGAAAAAAAAAACATTCTAGAAGTAGTTAGGGAGGCAATTTATTTAGAAATAATTTCACTAAGTGATAGACCAATTTAGGAAACAAGTGTCTGCCTCTGAAAATCACTACACCTTGCTATAACAACAGCAACATAAAGCAGCTTTATAAAGTAAAATCACTTAGTCAACTCTGTCCACTGATTTCCTCAAACAATACAGCAGTTTTCAGATCATAATTTCATCCTAAAGTCAAATAAAATCAGAGTGATACCACCACAGAAACTTCCCACCTTCCTTCACTGCGGTAAAGAACCAGACCTTTCTGTTCCCACTGATACCACTCCACCAAATCCAGCTTCCATTGCCATATTGATTGTCCCACTGGTACACATTATCTTCTTCCCACACTTTCCAGATAACATATAGTCTTCTTAGGACAATTTTCTAACCTTTGCATTTTCAGAATAGGTCATGCACATGGAAATCTTCTTTGAACCCACAACTGCTCTGAGGAAGGTCTTCACCTTTCACTTTGACTTATGAAAGAGAAATGAAGCAGGGATTTCCATTAATAAACCCTTAGCCATTACAGCTTGACGGAAAAGCTCAGGTTCCCAAGCTACAGTTTAACTTTCCAGTTTCCTATGAGAGCAGAGGAGACATGAACCATTGACACTCTTATGGAGGCAGTTTGTTCACTGAGCAAAAGATTTGTGAATTACTACATGACATTATTACCTGGGCATTCCTGTGTTCTTGCTGCAATGATGTATCCCAGCACTTTTATTCAGTCACCTGTGTGAGAAAAGGAAATATTTATGATTTCCTTGAGCTCGTCAACAGCTGCAGCTCATCGACAGCCCAGCAAGGTACCTGGGGCAACTGGGAGGACACCCTCAGCTGCAGGCTCCTCATCAGCAGGAGAGGCAAAAGGAGCTGGTGCACACACGGGCGAGAGGTTTAACACCTTTCAGAGAGATCGGGAGCAAAACGGGAAGGAGGAGGGATGAGGCGAGTAAGAAAAGCAGAGGGAGAAGCTGAGGTGTCACTGTTGGGGCAGTGCCTTGTTGATTTTAACCAAGTTTGCTTGGTCACGTGTTGTCAGTACTGACTACAAGCAATTAGATGTGGTTTGTTTCCTTTAAATTATTGCCCTACCGCAAGGAATAAAGCACAACAGTAGGTGGACCAGCGCTGAGAAGGTTCACGTGCAGGCAGAGCTGGGAACCCTCCTTGGGTCGTTCGGTCATAAAAGTCACCCAAGGCGAGCTGTGGGCACGGAGGGTCCTGGGCAGACCCTGCCTGCCGGACAAACCCAGTCACCAGAGCGGCCGCTGGGCACTCACCGAACTGGGTGTTTCTGCCCTTGTTTCCCTCGCTCCTCGCGGGGACTCGAGGGAGAGTGTCCCACCTCGTGCGGCACGCGACCTTCTCGGGCAGTCACCCTGCGAGGGACC
>JANHFX010023183.1:60105-72857 GCA_027560015.1 Chloroceryle amazona | reverse complement strand
ACCCTCCTGGAGACACCCGGCAGAAAAGCAGGTTTGAGGGTGCCCCTCCGGTGGTTCCATGCAGCCGCATGAAGCACAGGTACCCTTGTGTAGAGAGGGGGTCTAAAGTGTTGCCAAGATGGGATGAAAAGGCTGCACATCCACCTGCGTGCACGGAGGCTGCTGCCGCTTACTAAATTATACCTGTGTGCAAAACGGGTACAATTCAGTAAGAAACCCTGATCTTACTTAGACTGTCACTGTCTGCACACGAGATAGATGTGGCTCTTTTTCTTTTTTTTTTTTTTTCCCCTGCTGTTTCTTGAAATATTAAAATTATTTTTCACTGCATACTTTCTATTTTGAATTGAGAAAAAAAGTATTATCCAATCTCAGCGTTTGTGTTTTCTAGTAGAGAATGAAAGTTGGTGACTGGGGGTATGAGGGGAGAAAGGAAGGCCAGATCAGAAGGAAAATAGTCCTTTGAATTCTGAAAGGTCTGTTCATTTTTTAACAGCAGCCACAATCACTCACTAGAAGATTATAAGCACCCTGAGTTAAACCTCTTGTAGAGAGCTCATTAACATCTCCTGTTATTTTAAGAGACTTCCCTTCACATTGTGTTAAAAATCTGTATTTTGTTGCATTAGCATCCACCTCGTTTTAAAATATTGACACTAATCAAGCACGGCACACCCACTCATGTTTCCAAGCATATAGCCCCAGGCGAGGTCTGAAGGTGCCTGATAATTTGATAAGCTTTTACACCCCTCGCCTGAGAGCACATCCCAGTGGAGTGAAGGTTGGAAGTCCCAACCACATCACACTATGTATCTCCCTCCATCTGAGGATCTATGGCTAAATGTCCATGGCAGGAGTGACAAGGCACAGCAGCGGTTGATCCTGTGACATTTCTGTGCACCGGTATAATTGTGTTCTGGGCACATTTTTCACCTGATGAGTATCAATAATTATTATAGTTCGTGATTAATTTTCAAAGTCCAGCACCCTTTAGTAACCTGAAATTTAACTCTTGCGCTGCCACCAATAGCACACGGCTCTTAGGTATGAGAGGAAAAGGCAGAACATACTCTGCTGGCAGAGCAATCCTGTGCATGTTGCTATGTGATTCTCAAGGGAACACTAGAGGGAAAAAAAGGTTTCAAAACTAGAAAGAAAATGTGCATATGAATATCAATCACTTGCCACCAGCCACAGATCAACCAACAGCCTAGAAACCATCACCGAAGAGGGCAATACCAGGTGAGCTATTCTGCCATTCTTCATCTGCATGAAACCCTGAAGAGTTTTATCTTTGGCTTGTTTTTTGCACTGAAAATAAGAACGAATGCTAACATAAAATAACTGCACCCTTACTGTCACTTGATGAGCCATTGGAATCTAGGTGTGTAGGGTTTTCTTCTCACTCCTTCAAGCAGGATATATGTATCTTCCCCAGGTTCCCCAAGCCACCATGCTACTGGAGTGCTCCACGAATCATTTAAGCACATCGCCCCCTACTAAGCATGGCAAAAATTCTACCCATTTATCCCTTTACCATAGTTTTTTGGGGCAGGAGCTGATAATTTCCATCCAATCTGCTACAATCCCACCTTTGGCCAGCAAGCATCCACCTGATCCTAACCTAACTTCACTTGTGCAGAAATGGCACAAAGTTGTTTGAGCACATGAAGTTTTTCTTGAACTCTCTAATATCATAGCAGTGATACACGATAGCAGTTCATACGTAGCAACACTTCTGCTCTGGCCTGTCCCCAGCATTGGGGATCTTTCCTCAACTTTTCCACTGCCTTTCACTCTACTCCCCTCCTCTGTGCTTACACATTTCTCCTTACTTCTTACCTCCAGGGACCTCGGAGGCACAACAGCCCTCCCCTCATCCAAAACACTGTTGTGGAAAGAGGAGTAGCAGCCTGGCACAGGCAACAGGATTTGTCTTCAGCTCCAGGAAGTTATGCAGGTCTAGAAAGGGATATAGGGTTGGGAGAACTGAGTACAAGACTAATCTCCCTACTGAGATGTGATAGTAATAGCTGTGCCTGAGCATAACAACAGTGCCCAGGGCCTGATACTACTGTATTACCAATATAGTTTCAGACACTGTTTCAGTCTACATCCAAAAAGTCCTTGCTTTAAGACCTAATTGCCCCCTATACACATTTATTTATACATACATAGAATCATAGAGTCTATTGGGTTGGAAGGGACATCCAGAAGTCATCTAGTCCAACCCCCCTGCAATAAATAGGGACAAATATATACATACATATATATATATGTATAAAATGTTTGGACTCCTTTGAAAGAAGGGAGAGAAGTTCTTGCAGTTGAGTAGAATTTTGCTGAACATGTTTTAATAAGCTGCATGGCAGGAAATTACACTTCTAGTAAAATCTAAGGAATGCAAAACTGGTTTAAAAGATGGCTTTAGTTACCATTTAGTCTGGCTGAGCCTTGACAGGGATGTGTTATTTGCATTTATTAAAATAATGCAAAGAAAGAGATAAATTTCCATGGATTGAACATCCGTGGAAGTTTCAATGTCTTGCATCCTGAAATATTCTAAAATTTAACTCTGCTCCATCTTTCCCGTTTTAAGACCATGAAGCCCTTCAAACAACCCTCGCCTAAGCACCTAACTTCTAAAAAGAGCAAAACATGCAATCAAAAGCTAAAAAGAAGAAAGAAGCTACCAGCTAGCAATCCCAGCTAAAATACATATCTGAAGTGTAGAAATTATGTACCTGAAGCATTAATGGTAAAAAAGTTTTAGGTTACACAAGTTTCATGAGCTATTAAAACATATAAATTAAGATAGTAATATGTTTTTCTTTCAAGTATAGATCTTACCAGATGGCATTTCTCAAGAAACAAAAGATTAACCTTTATAATAGATAGCAAAGGTGGAATTGTTTACATCTATAAGATTCTAAATATTCATTAATTTACATGTCTCAGGATAGCTCATTACTTCATTACATATTTTCTTTGATTTCATGAGACTTAAGATTATTCACCTCTGTCCATTTATATTCTTTAGATTGCCCCTGACTGCCAAACCTTTAATGAAATTATAATGCCTGTCTATAAGCTGCTTTAGTTAGCTGTAAATGCTTAGTTATTGCCATTCATTTGGTTTAACCTTGCCAAGAAGAGACACACTTAAAGAGGCCGTCCCTTCACAAGGATACAGGGGACCGACAGTCCCACAGTCACTTCGAATACTCATGATAAGTTTTCATTTGCCTTCTTTGATACTGTCCTTTTATACTGAAACAACCGCATTTAAGAAACAAACAAACAAGCAAAAACAAAACACAAAAAAGACCACCCAACAAAACCCTTAAAAAAATATGCTTTGCTTGTATGGTAAAGAGCTGACTCGGGAATGGTCAGACTTTCACGTGTCAAGAGTCAGGAAAATAAGATGTGTAGTCTGAGGGTTTCTGCTTCAGCTGCATTCACTCTTGTCCACAGAAGTTCCCAAATCTGTACTCATATCCCAGGTGTCCTTACCACCACCTCCTCTGCAACGCCTGACTTCAGTGGTCAGGGTCAGTGGTTGTCTTCCTCCCGGCCTATGATGGGAATCATACATTATGTCATCTGGTAGGATTTGTATTCTGACATCATACAGGTTGTCCTCGGTGACATTCGCTTTTTATCATTAGCACCCTGTACTGGAATATTTAATGGGCTATGTTGTATCTCTGCACTGTAGATTTATTTTGCATTTTCATTTAATTAACAGCCATGACCAATGGTCTGATAGATGGCAAAGCATTCTGTGAAGCAGAATCCTGCTGGATTAAAAGCTTTGCTGGAAGGTTTCAAACACCCATTCAGCCTGAACTTCTCAAAGGCAATTTTCTTTAAAGTACTGTGTTTCCAAAACAACGCCCGAGGACACAGGAAGAGGAAGCAAACAGGACCCAAAGATGACTAAAGCCTGTTCCCGCAGACTCACCCCAATGCCCCATGTTGACAAGATGCTCAGATGAGTACAGTCCACCCGTGCTCATTCTGAGATTCAGAATTTCAGGTTCTTTTGGGTGCTGCTAAAGGACTGATATTGATAAAGCAAGTCATTGCCAGGGTTCTTACTGGAACTTGGTCGATTACAACACATTACAACACCACGCTTGCCAGGGAACCCTAAATTAATTATAAATCCCACTTCTTTGTTTATGTGGCTGTGAATACTTTTAGTCCAGAAGAGGTTTATGATTTTGTTCCTTCCCAAAATTTCAGTTATTCTTTGAAGTCAGAACCTACCAGGACCTTAGTTTGCAGTGACCAAATACAGGAAAGTGTGGGGCTAGACCCATACTTTTTTTTTTTAAATTATATAAAGCATTTATGCAGAGAGTTTTCTGCTTACGCTATGCAAAAGCCAATCTATTTCTCGGTATTTTTAGTTAGTTTAAACCTATAGTTGAAAAGAGTACATACAGTATAGTACTCCTGATGTACTGAATTTTGAAGCACATGGGCATTCTCTGCGGTCCATGGTGGTCTAAGTCAGTAGTACATGCAATTTATATTCTTTTAGACCCACTCAGCAAGCAACAGAGAACTGTGGGCCAACTTCATCTCTGCCGTAATGAAATGGAAGTTAGAAAAACCTCATCACAGAATTTTGTTTCTTAATACCTAACCTCAAGCAGAAAAATGAACATGTAGGCTGGATTGTTAGCATTTGCAAGTAAAAACAGTACATTGTTTTTCATGTGCATTTACTGAGGAATACCTTCTACTATTTCACCAGCTAGTTTCCATAAACAAGGAAAGCTTCAATTTCTGTGAATGAAGACGTGCTGAAACCTTGACGCTCTCTCGGTACCAATAAAGCATTTTAGGTCCTTATTTAAATCAGGCAGTAATAAGATGATTGTGAAATACATCATGATTTTACTACCAGCTTCTCCTGGCCTCTGTTTGCCTCCGGTTACGATTGCACCGATAACTTGGTGACCGGTATAATTAGCCTGGCTGTCATTATGGCTACTAGCCAAAAAAGCCAAAGGTGTTACTTAGAATTTCTTTTCAGTTGCACCAAATAACATGATTCATTAACTAAACCTCACACAGTCCCTGTTAATACTTGACAACCGAAAAAGATGCAATATGAAAACACTCTTCAAAAGCAGTAAACCACTTCCAATCTGGTTTATGTGAGCTGCATTTGAAAGAGGCCGGTTTGGTCTTGGGTTTGGGTGCTGGGCTGGGAGTAAGGGGCAGACCCCTTTTTTTCTGGCTTTGCCAATGACTGGGTGGAGACTTTGAGCAAACTATTTTATCTCTCCTATTTTTAACTCTATCTAATCCATTTTGGTTTTCCTATCACCAGTGCAGAGGTGATCTTCCCGTACCAAGGAGGAGGCGGAGGAGGAGGAAGGAAGCTAGGGATTCCCAATCAGGGGGAGAAGAGGAAGGCCAAGAGGCAGCGCCGGAGCAGCCAGCAGAGCAGGGCTGTGCGGAGCAGCCCAGCTCTGGCACTGCCCGGGCGCTGCCGCCTCTGCCAGCCCCAGCTGTTTGGCACCAACAGGCACAGTCGCTGGCAGGTGCAGCAGCGGGTCCGGGTTGCCACGGGGAATTGATAGACCTCTGAAAGAGGCCAGGCACCGGAGAGAGTTGTGGAACAAACTGTTTCTGTGAAGCGGTCGATATAACATGTTTATGAAATTCTGCTATAATAAGCATTAGAAAATAATCAACCAACAGGAAAAAAAAACTTTCTGAAAGAAATGTTCCTGTAGTCAGCCTCAATAGTGATGGGAAATCCAGGAGAGAGTATCAGTGTACAAATACCATTGTATTAAGAGTAATACATTCACCTGATTATCTTGGTAAGTTTTAAAGCTTGTGACCAGGATGATCAGAGGGTTGGAACACTTCTCCTATGAGGACGGGCTGGGAGAGTTGGTGGTGTTCGACCTGGAGAAAAGAAGTCTCTGGGAGACCTTATTATGGCCTTTCAGTACTTAAAGGGGACCTACAGGAAAGGTGGGGAGAGACTTTTTACAAGGGTTTGCAGTGTAAAGACAAGGGGAAAGGCTTTAAACTGAAAGAGGGTAGATTTAGATTAGCTATTAGGGAGAAATTCTTTACTGCGAGGATGGTGAGACATTGGAGCAGGTTGCCCAGAGGGGTTGTGGATGCCCCCTCCCTGGAAGTGTTCAAGGTCAGGTTGGATGGGGCTTTGAGCAACCTGCTCCAGTGTCAGGTGTCCCTGTCCATGGCAGGAGGCTTGGAACTAGGTGATCTTTAAAGTCCCTTCCAAGTCAACCCATTCTTTGGTTCTAAGATGTCTGGAAATCTGATTCACCGTACAGTGACAAATAACACAAAACTGACAGGTACAGGAAAGAACATACAGGCAAAGCAGAACATACAGAATTTGCCAAGAATTTCCAAAGCAGAGATACTTAAGGAGGTGCTAATCTGAGAGACCTGAAGAAATGTCAGCTTTAACAGGCGATTGGAAGGATGTGTGGCATTAATCTTTTTTAAAAATACAGTTACTTTTAAGAAAATAAACTGAAGGCAGATCAAATCACTTGTGATTTCTGAAAATCTCACTATAGTATAACCAAGCCACTATTTAAAGCCTATTAATATTATTCCTGTAAAATCTAGTTATTCTAGTGATTTAATAGCAGACTATCAATAACAAAATTTTTCACTCTAGCTGTGTAATGGGGGCATGCTGGATTATGTGCCTTTGTGTCTCTGGCTGCACTTAGTCATGTGATAGTACCAGATCTACAGTAGCTGGCTGTTAAGTCCTACTGGAAAACTGGAGGCACAAACAGCACCTCTGTTCTATCCAAAACATCTGCAGATACGATACCTCTGTCTTCTATGACAGCACAAATACAATGTCAGGAAGCCTTAGCTGGCATCCCTGTAGGCAGGCAAGGCAGCAAAAAGGAAAAAAAGAAAAGAGAAAGAAATGCCAATAGAGAAACTGCAGCATCCTAGAAGCCTATTATTTAATTGATGTCATAACCCAGGAGAATATATTATCCTCTATATACTACGGTCCTGTTGCGGTATGTACTCTACATGGACTTTGAAATGTCAGTTGTACTTTATACAAGATCTGCTAGAACCATTGGAAAGTTAAATCTATACAAATACCCTGTAATACCTATCTGTGGCTAAACTGAATCCCACACCCAGAAAGACATGACTTTGAATTTTAATTTTCAAATTTCTAGGTGGTCTTGGTTGCAGAATACTATTTTTTTTCCCCCCACATCTGGCATTTGCAGAACATGATGAACAATGTCTCTCGCATTCAGAATAAGCACGATACACGTTAATCTCTTTCAGTGTGGCAAACTCTGACGTTCCCTTGCCATAGAAAGTGAGCACAGTGGTTCTCAGCAAACAGTTTCTCCAGCAAGTCGAAAGAATTAATTCATTTTCTGTTTCTCAGATATTCCACTTTCTTTCTTATTCCAGACACAAACGAGACACCCACATTTCCTATTACTTTTAATAATGATACTATAATTTTTTATGTTTGTTTGTTTGTTTTCCTGGCAATTATTATTACTCCTGGCTGAGGAAATTATTCCTATAGCTGAGAAAAACAAATGAGGCCCATGTGTGGTCCGTGGATCAGCCAGTAGAGGGGGCAGTCAGTGTGGCTGCGGGTCCCGCACGCCCGAGCTGCCCACTGCCGCTGCTTCAGCGTCTTGCCAGGAGTGGGTGGGCGAAGAGAATAAGGCATCTACTGGTTCCTGATGGGTGCAGCTCAACGCTAAATAATACGTACAAATTGCACGGCGTCTGCTCTTCTCGGCTGCTCGGTTTCTTTATTCACAACTCTTGGCAGTGTTTATAGTGATGCAGGGCTTGTGTAGCACACGTGCAGTTCTGAGACTGCGGGAAAGGCTGGTGAGCTCACGGATCTTACGGTTGCAAATGTAACAGAGGGGTCTGTCAAATATTTGCATAATCGCAGCATTATAAAAGGGGCATTTCCTATCAATAGAAAAGTTTATGTATAACTTCAGGCCCTTATCCACAGACCAGTAAGCATCAGAAGGGACCGCTGAAAATCTTCAATTACCCTGCTTAAACAGGGTCACCCAGAGCAGGGTGCTCAGCATTGCATCCAGGGGTGTTCTGAATCTCTCCACTGAAGGAGACTCCACAGTCTCTCTGGGCAGCTTGTTCCAGACTCTGGCACTCTCACTGAAAGTTTTTTCCCTTATGCTTAGGTGGAACTTCCTGGGTTCCAGTTTGTGTCTACTGCCCCTTGTCCTGTCGTTGGGCACCACTGAAAAGAGGATGGCTCCATCCTTTTGACACCCGTCCTTCAGATATTTATAAACATTGATAAGATCCCGTTCAGTGATCTTTCAGGCTTCATTCAGACAAGCTTCCACTGAAATAAACCAAAACCATTACCCTGACACTGGCAATACTAGTTTTTCAAGATGATGTAAATTAGAGAGGGGCTAAGAGGCATTTGTTTGCAAAGGGGATGTCGCAGCGGCCCTTGTTCAAGGGGATGGTACCTCAAGGTGGCATTTGCCTCCCTCCACAACCACCTGTGGGTTAAACAGTCCTGGGTGAGGGGGCTGGGTGCTGGGCACTGCTGCCGAGCAGTCGACTCTATGGCACTTAGCTGCCCTTTGTTTTGTAAAGATTTTGCAGTACAGCTGGTGCAGATGTGCATTAAGTCTCTATCTGCAGAAGCCTAAGAATATACTTGCCACAGTCATAGAATAGAATCGTAATATGTTTTAGGCTGGAAGGGACCTCTCGAAGTCATCTGGTACAACCTCCCTACACAAGTAGGGACATCTCTACCTAGGGCAGGTTGCTCAGAGCCACATCAAGCTTGACCTTGAAATGACTCCAGGGATGGGGCCTCCACCACCTCTCTGGGCAGCCCATTCCAGTGGTCTATCACCCTCATATTAAAGAATTTTTTTTCTAATATCCAGTCTAAACCTCTCCTTTCCCAACCTAAAACCATTGCTCCTTGTCCTGTCATTACAAACCCTTTTGAATAGACCTTCCCCCACCTTCATGTAGGCCCCCTTCAGATACTGGAAGGTCACTATAAGGTCCCCCCAGAGCCTTCTCTTCTCCAGGCTGAAGAGCTCCAACTCCCTCAAGCCTGCCTTCATACAAGAGATGGTCCATTCCCCTGATCATCTTGGTGGCCCTCCTCTGGGTACGCTCCAATATGTCTACAACTGGACTACAGTCCAGTGTTTCACATCTGTGATTCTACTTATAGTGTCTGGTCTACCCAACTGTCCTGGTCTCTCAGAAGGCCAAAAGGGAACTCTGGGATTTAGGTAGGATTTAGGCTGTGGGAACCTAAGCCCAGTGTTTCAATCAGCCTACAACTCTGTTTAATTGAGTTCAGCACCTTCAGAATAAATGGAAACACAAAGTTGTTCTTGACAAAGGTGAATCACAGAGGTGAGCAATTATCAAAGAATGAGCACAACGCGATAAACAAAAGATACACAGCATGGAAGGTTTTGGCACAGGTGCAAACAAACACATTTAGAAAAGATGGAGCTAAAATTTGAGTCTAAAATGAAGGATATACTTCTCCTTTTGATGAAGTATGTTGATCTAAAGACTAGAATGATAGTGCTTCTCTCATTAGCATGTGCTAAATGAATGAGAACCTCTTCAGCATTATCTTAGGTTTGGTTCTAGGTTCCCTTTCAAAAACTAGACAGGACAGAGCACCTTTCACTAGCATTGCTATCGGACAAGATGCCATCTCAAAGTCATTTGGTAAAATACGACGGTAAATTTTACAGGTTGCTAATCTTTGCCTAGTATGAGTAAAATCAGTGTTGTCCGCTCCTTTCCTACAGAGCCATCAGAGATGAAAACAACTAGCAACATCTCAGATGAAATTTCTCCAATCTCAGAGCAGTCCCTGCAGTCATCTAGATCATCAAAGTATGAAACAAGCTGAGGAGGGCTCATGTTCAATGATGCTCTGAGGGAAAATGATTGTCTGGCATCAGCACTGGAAGTAGGATGTGGCTGACTGATGATTTAGGACTGTTTTTTTTTAAACTACTGGGTCTATTGAGTAATTTGAACCAATCATGAAATACAACGTGCAACACAACATCCTTCTATCCTGCAGTCTCCCTTCTGGGAAATCTGGGGGGGTGGTGAGTATATTTATCAAGAAAATAATGACCATAATGACCCCAACCAGACTCCTTGAAGCCTAAGGTTTAGGTTTGGGTTTTTTTTTATAAGAGGACTCTAGGGAACTAATTAGGAGGAAATTGCTCCTCAGTGTCCTGAGTGAACTCCCGCTGAGCAAATAAACAATTTACTGACTCACACAACCACAGACATCCAAAGATAGTCATCTTTATGACACGAGTTTTTGCAAATATGGAACACAGAATGGCATGCAGAGGAAATGTTTGGTAATGAAATAAAGGGTCTGTGTTCACGGATCCACACTTGTTGTGATTATTCCGATTTTTATCTTTGAACTGGGAAAACTATAATATACCAAAGAGCTGTACAGTACTGTATTTTATTCAAAAATTAAGGTAAAAAGATGAGGTTACTGTCCACCTACTTTCATAGGCCTTTAACCACTTTCCTTGCTATGTTACATTCCATTCATTGTTTGGAGAACAGGAAGCGCAGGAGCTTTGGGTGGGGAGAGTTGCTGACTGTTTGAGAACAAGTGTTCTAGAACCATCTTTTGAAACACTCAATTTTGCAAATATCTAATATATTTTGGACCTTCCCCCCAGAACAGAAGGCCAAGTAGGAAGGAATAAAGTCATGAGAATGGGTAACAGTGACAGTGCACACATTCAAAAGATACCCAGGGATAATATAGAGTATCAGAGGGAGGTAAGACAAGAAGGGCAACACATTAATATGTAGACATATCATCAGACATGATGATATGATATCATATATCATGTAGACATATCATCAGCAGAAAGGTCCTGTAAATGTAACATGTGGAATTATCCTAAGGGAAGGAACTAAAGCTCACTGCTGACAACCATCGCTTTTCAACATTTCAGGTTGGCCGCTCTGTATCTGTACTACATACACATTCTCATCAGCCCTTTTACTTTATGATAAACACAAGAAAAAAACGTATGTAATCGATAGCAGGAGTAGACCCGTACGGAATAGCTTTGTGTCGTGAGAAGCTGATCTGGATGGAAGAACGGAGTGAGATTCACTTTGAATTTTCTTAAAACCACAGCACCCCAGAAACATCCTGATTAAGTTTTCTGACTCACCTTAGAGCCTTATTTGAACAGCTCAGAAACACCCTGAATATTTGGAGGGGGCCTTAAGAAAGTACTTTTGAAGAAAACTTAGTTACTATGACAAGATGCAAAGTTAAATTATTCATTGTTTTCATTGCTGAATATCTAGAGTCCCATTCTCTTAGGATTCTGGGAATATTTCTTATGGCCATGGAGAGGGGAGTTGAGATAATAATAAAGACTGAAGACACGGTGCCATATCAAGAAATTCATACACTTACATACAGTATCCTTTCTTAATGGTTCAGTTCCCTTGTGCTTTTAAAATACTCTTTTTAAAAGAGCTTGTCAAGTCAAATTGTCTTCCAAGTAAGAGAGGCAATTCCTTGATACAATTTGATAATCAGCATTTCCTAGAGAAATGCTTTAAATTCCAGCTGCTCAATTCCTCTCCACTCCATCCACATAGTCTCCCTTTTTCTCCTGCTGCTGTTCCAACACATCCTCTTTCCTCATGTCCATACTGGTTAGGCTGGCAGAAGTTGTGGACAGGACCTATTCTATATTTTGCATTTTAGACTTTCTGGAGCTTGTGGAAGAAGCATCCATAGAGCGTCACACCGGGCATCTTGACCTTTATCAACTGCTCTTCTCACTTTTATATAACTATGGTTAAAATTTGATATGAACGTCTTCGTCATGGAGGCTTCTCAGACCTCCCATGGTCTACACAGTTATGACTCACAGTTTAAAGCCTGTATTACATATTCTGCATCTAAGTACTTCATGCATTTATTTAAAAAAAACCACCACTGTGCAACTCAAATACACATAAATATGGATTTGCTCATTAGCAATGCTGCTTCTGTAACTACTGTTAGAGCACCTTAGGAAATAAAATACTTCATTCTAAGCATTTGGGAGGGACAGATTCTCATTTGTGCTGTCAGAACTTTGTGAAAACAAAGCACACATCTGATACATAGGAGTCAACACACTAAATAAATACTGTGAGTGCAAGAAGAAAATCTGATACTCAGAAATCCTTTAAGTGTTCTGCCAGTGGACTACGTGATTGAGATTTACCCTCACTTTTTCCTCTCAGATTACACTAAAGTTGCAACTGTGATGTGCAAAAGTAAAAGCGGCGGTTACCTCTTTCTTAGCTGCGGTTTGGCCATGCTTCCACAAGCTGGACAGTGAGACAGCTTGTGATAATTAGTGATTAAACATGATTATGGCTAAAAGTTCCCACATTTTTTTGAATTGTATCAATACATTTTGAAGTAAGATTTTAATGCATTAAAAGAATAAAATTAAGTAGAACACTGGACACAGAGGAAGAAAAAAATCATATACACATATTTTAGGTTATATTACCTGCCTTAACAGATTATCACAGGATCACGGGGTGTCAGGGGTTGGAAGGGACCTTGGAGATCTTTGAGTCCAACCCCCCTGCCAGAGCAGGACCATACAATCCAGCACAGGTCACAC